>OX376373.1:62929308-63223069 GCA_947369275.1 Nemotelus nigrinus
CAAAACCTGCACGATTCTTCTACTGTTCTTCGAACATTAGTGTTTCTAGCGGTTCAGGTGCGCTAGAGTTTTTAATTTTAATTTTAGAAAGTAGGATCGCTGTTATTTTTAAGTTTTGGTTCTCTAAAATGTAATCTATTTTCTGAAGTAATTTTATTTTGTAAAAACTTTTAATTTGTTATGAATAAATATTTAGATTTTCCCAAAAATCAATTTGAATAACTTTTTATGAACAGTTTTGCGAGTCACTGTATATCTGTTTATTTTATGTCCCACCTAGATTTGATGACTCGGTGTACAATTATAAATGCCAATTTATACCTACCTTCATGGCATCTCGTAGCGCTCAGGATCAAATTATACTCCTAGGAGATTTTAATCGCCCTAATTTACGTTTCGTTCTTGATGAAACTGATAATTACCTAATACCTATTAAGCATCTTGATTATTTTGATTTTAACCTTATGAGTACTTTGTATGGTAATGATTTGCAGCAGATCACTCCGACTCCCAATCGTAATGATAATTGGTGAGACCTTATATTTTCAAACGCTTATGAAAAAGTAGTGGTAAGCTCGAATATTGACGCGGAGAATTTTTTCTCTAATAGGCTTCACCATTCCGCTCTTACTCTTGATTTATCCCCTGCAGATTCCAATGTCTTTCAAACTTACAATAATACAATAGTATTTCCGTAATGCTGATTGTGATAGCATTCACCATTCTCTTGAAAATGTGGATTGGACAGATACGCTTATATCTCAATCTCTTGACGATAATGTAAATTCATTCTACAAAATACTGTTTGACGCGGTCGAAATTATGAGAAAGGATAAACCCCGAAATTATGAGAAAGGATAAACTTTCTGAGCCTTAGCTTGACAAAACTCTTAGACGTCTCAGAAACAATAGAACTAAGCTTTACAAATGAATAAAAAATAATGTCAACTCTAGCTAACGTATTCAAGAACATTAAAAGACAGTGGCTAAACTAACGGCGAGAATATAATCTACAACCCGGAAATTTTTTTTGACTTTGTGAAAATGAAGCGGAAAACATAGAAGAGGGATAAAACCTCAATGAATTTTTCTTCACAAGAAATTTGAAACTTTTTCGCAGAAATTTTCAAGATCTTTTTAACCCAGCCAGTACTCTATCATCCTATCACTGTTCTAGAGTTACTAAAATAATTTTTGCTGAGGCTATCACTCGGAACAGAGAGATTAAAGAAAATGATATAAGCGTTTACATAAACGAAATTTAGTGAAGCAATTTTACTACAAAGGTGAAATCTATAATCAGAACAAATCAAGAGAATTACTACGTCAGATATTCCCTTTGATTTCTCCGATACCTAAGATCTACGAGCATTTTGCTATAACGTGTCAAATGGCGTACTATCTCTATCTGTATCTTCCTGTTTGCGGAGCAAGAGTCTGTCAAATTTGCTCATAGTGCCCATAGTTTTCTTTCACTATTACTAACGCTCAGTTTCAGACAATATGCTTCACTTCTCACTGCTGTTTTCATTTCCTTATATCTCTCTCTTCTGAGGGCTATCACCGTTTCCAGAGATAATATTTTTAAAGCTATCCTGGTGCTTGATAGTAACGAAAGCTCTCGACCCGACTTTACCGACTAAATGTTTTGCACAATTAATCTCTCCTCTTCATATCATATTTAATACATCACTTTCTTCTGGGCAATTTCCATCGTATTGGATATCCTCGCACGTTACATCAATATTCAAAAATGGAGATTGAAGATCGGTTCAAAATTTTAGAGGCATTGCCATTTTATCCACTTTTCCTAAACAGTTTGAAAAAATCATATGTGATAAACTGTCTCCTCTGGTCGATGCTCGATTTAACAAACAGCACCATGGTTTTAGGGAAGGTTTTTCCACCACTACCAACCTGATGGTGCTTATTTCACATGTTCTTTGCAAAAGGGAGAAAGGTGATCAAATTGTCGCAGTCTACACTAACTTCAGCAAAGGGTTTGACCATGTTAACCACTCCGTTTTGATTTCAAAGCTGCAGCAATTCGGAGTCGCAGGATCTCTACTAAGATGGCTTAGCTCTTACCCCCACAAACGCTCACAAGATATATGAAATTCTAAGTGCGTATCTCTAAAAAAATTCATGTCAACTTAGGTGTACCTCAAGGTAGCCATCTTGGTCCTCTGCTTTTTAACATTTTTATATCAGACCTGTCGGAAGTTTTATCTGATGTGCCTCATCTATAGTACTCTACGTGGAAAATCTGAAAATTTATCATACTATAACGTCGCAATCAGGTGCCAAATTTTTTCAATTAAAACTAGATGAATTCTCTGAGACATTGGTGCTGCGTGAACAACCTACCTCTCAATATTGCAAAATGTCATGTGATTAGCTTCTCTCGAAAAAGTACGCTCGTACATTATACGTACCTTTTCAGCAAATCGGCACTTAGTAGGGTTGACAAAATATTAGACCTTGGTGTGGTGCTGGATGAAAAAACGCGCTTTAATTTTCATTATGACAAAATGATTTCTCAAGCAAGTAAACGGGAAGTTTCAGAGCCATTGGATTACAAAATCACTATACATCGCGCTCGTTCACCCTCTTCTTGATGCTTGCATTATCTGAAACCCGTTTTTCAAAATACACAGCCAGATATTTGAATCTGTTCAAATCTATTATCTAATCGCTCTTAGAGATCTTTACCATCCTTGTGATTTTAGAAATCTACCACCATATAATTCTTGCCTTAGACTTCTAAAATTGTCACCACTTTCATCCAGAAGATTAATGTTAATGTGATACGGGAAAAATGTGTGCTTAATCAACCCGTGAGAGTCACTAGATTCCGATGAATGCTAGTTGAATATAAGGACCTCTACACACGAAGCTACTCAAATTCCACGGAACTGGTTCATGACTGCAATTACTTATCAGTTTCTAACTGATGACTAACTCAGATCTACACACGAAGCTGCTCCAAAAAGGTCGAAATCAGTAGTTTGTTCTCTGAAATCATGGATAGGCCGTCATTTCTGTCTCCTTTCGTTGATAGTGATGATAATAGCGAAAGTTCAAGCGATGAGGCTGTCATATACTTATATTTTCATGGCCATAGAAGGGAAAAAATACGCAGAAGATTTTGGGCTCACCCGTACATTTAGAGAAACTTTGACCGCCGATTATTTGCTGCTGCTAAAAAAAACTCCTAATTTCGGATGCCAAGTTTTTGTCATTCTATTGAATGTCTCAAGAAAGAAGTTATTTTGAACTTGTGCGAATAGTTTCGCCTGTTATACAAAACAAAACCCAGTTATGAGGAAGTGCGTAGATGCAGAGGAACGAATATTAATTACTCACAGGTAAGAAGTTTTATTAAGAAGTTCAGTTTTAATGCATCCATATAGAGTAATATTAGTATACATCATTATGTGTGTCTTCTTCAACTGCTTTATAAATCGTGCAGAGGCTGTATCGCCGTGTTTTATCAGGCACATCAGCAGGATTTGGTGAAAGTAGCATCTCCGTCACTGATGAAGGTGTTATGGTTACTATCAACAATCTCTAAGGGCTTACGCTTGAAATGTCGAACCTCTGCATCAGACATTTTTAAGAGATCAGGCAGCATGCTCAAAAAGAACATCTTTAGTCTTTCATATTTCTTGCCAACCGACAAATTTACAATGAGGACAAATTCGGAATTCGATAGCCGTGTCATGGTACAACCACCACAAAATATATCAATGCACGTGAACTCTCCAGCAACATTAACAAAACAAGCTTGGTGTATACCTGTCAGATTCACTACCTTCCCAACTTCATGCCATGCCTTTTGGGTTTCATCCTTCTTCGAATATGCCGGAAGTGTGAAATTATACAAAACTGGATATTTTTCTATTTCACTTACGAGAAAAATATTCACTTTTTGATCGCCCATCTCAAGTAGTGTTGGGTCGTCAGTCATATTGATATGTATTTGTATGAGTTACTCATTTTCAAATTTGAGATGGTACAATGTCATACTTCAAATGAAGTGTCATATTGCATTCCTTCAATTATCTATAAGTTTCCAGCGCCGCTGGCAGCCATACAGCCCCATACCATTACGCCGCCGCTACGGTAGGATAGAACATTTATGCTAAGTACTGGTTACATTTTTTTATAGATGGGGGATTCTTCATTATTGATTTTAGCATACTTCCGCAGAAGATAAGATTTTCATATTTTGGAGAATGATTTAATAGAGTATGTAGTTTTTGGATTCGGCGTTAACTCAAAAATGAAATTTTTTTTTAGGTAAAACGTTTATGCTAAGGAGAGCAGTACTATTACTAATCTACTAAACAATTTCCAAAAAATGGTAGCTAATTACCACCAAATTTTGTGTTTAAGTATCGTGCAAATCAAACTCAAAACTAAACTCGCATGCATACATTTTCGCGTTGTACAGCAATCCCTGTGCCTCAAGTACCACAAGTCAATCGCTTCAGCCTAATCCTCGTAAAACAGGATACTGTACTACTAAAAAAAAGTTGAGCAAAGCACATCAATATGACAAAAAATGAGTTGGTACAAATCAAACTCAAACTAGTCTCGCGTACATACATTTTCCATCGAGTATTACAATCGCTGCGCCTCCAATGTCTCAAGTCAGTGGCTTCAAAATTAACCAAAGCACCTCAATATGACAAAAAATGAGGTGGTACAAATCAAACTAGTCTCGCGTACATACATTTTCCATTGAGTATTAAAATCGATGCGCCTCAAAAGTCTCAAGTCAATCGCTTCGAAATTAACCAAAGCATCCCAATATGACAAAAAATGAGGTGGTACAAATCAAACTAGTCTCGCGTACATACATTTTCCATTGAGTATTAAAATCGATGCGCCTCAAAAGTCTCAAGTCAATCGCTTCGAAATTAACCAAAGCATCTCAATAAGACAAAAAATGAGGTGGTACAAATCAAACTAGTCTCGCGTACATACATTTTCCATTGAGTATTAAAATCGATGCGCCTCAAAAGTCTCAAGTCAATCGCTTCGAAATTAACCAAAGCATCCCAATATGACAAAAAATGAGGTGGTACAAATCAAACTAGTCTCGCGTACATACATTTTCCATTGAGTATTCAAATCGATGCGCCTCAAAAGTCTCAAGTCAATCGCTTCGAAATTAACCAAAGCATCTCAATATGACAAAATACGAGGTGGTACAAATCAAACTAGTCTCGCGTACATACATTTTCCATTGAGTATTACAATCGATGCGCCTCAAAAGTCTCAAGTAAATCGCTTCGAAATTAACCAAAGCATCTCAATATGACAAAAAATGAGGTGGTACAAATCAAACTAGTCTCGCGTACATACATTTTCCATTGAGTATTGCAATCGATGCGCCTCAAAAGTCTCAAGTCAATCGCTTCGAAATTAACCAAAGCATCTCAATATGACAAAATACGAGGTGGTACAAATCAAACTAGTCTCGCGTACATACATTTTCCATTGAGTATTACAATCGATGCGCCTCAAAAGTCTCAAGTCAATCGCTTCGAAATTAACCAAAGCATCTCAATATGACAAAAAATGAGGTGGTACAAATCAAACTAGTCTCGCGTACATACATTTTCCATTGAGTATTACAATCGATGCGCCTCAAAAGTCTCAAGTCAATCGCTTCGAAATTAACCAAAGCATCTCAATATGACAAAAAATGAGGTGGTACAAATCAAACTAGTCTCGCGTACATACATTTTCCATTGAGTATTACAATCGATGCGCCTCAAAAGTCTCAAGTCAATCGCTTCGAAATTAACCAAAGCATCTCAATATGACAAAAAACGAGGTGGTACAAATCAAACTAGTCTCGCGTACATACATTTTCCATTGAGTATTACAATCGATGCGCCTCAAAAGTCTCAAGTCAATCGCTTCGAAATTAACCAAAGCATCTCAATATGACAAAAAACGAGGTGGTACAAATCAAACTAGTCTCGCGTACATACATTTTCCATTGAGTATTACAATCGATGCGCCTCAAAAGTCTCAAGTCAATCGCTTCGAAATTAACCAAAGCATCTCAATATGACAAAAAACGAGGTGGTACAAATCAAACTAGTCTCGCGTACATACATTTTCCATTGAGTATTACAATCGATGCGCCTCAAAAGTCTCAAGTCAATCGCTTCGAAATTAACCAAAGCATCTCAATATGACAAAAAATGAGGTGGTACAAATCAAACTAGTCTCGCGTACATACATTTTCCATTGAGTATTACAATCGATGCGCCTCAAAAGTCTCAAGTCAATCGCTTCGAAATTAACCAAAGCATCTCAATAAGACAAAAAATGAGGTGGTACAAATCAAACTAGTCTCGCGTACATACATTTTCCATTGAGTATTACAATCGATGCGCCTCAAAAGTCTCAAGTCAATCGCTTCGAAATTAACCAAAGCATCTCAATAAGACAAAAAATGAGGTGGTACAAATCAAACTAGTATCGCGTACATACATTTTCCATTGAGTATTACAATCGATGCGCCTCAAAAGTCTCAAGTCAATCGATTCGAAATTAACCAAAGCATCCCAATATGACAAAAAATGAGGTGGTACAAATCAAACTAGTCTCGCGTACATAAATTTTCCATTGAGTATTAAAATCGATGCGCCTCAAAAGTCTCAAGTCAATCGCTTCGAAATTAACCAAAGCATCCCAATATGACAAAAAATGAGGTGGTACAAATCAAACTAGTCTCGCGTACATACATTTTCCATTGAGTATTACAATCGATGCGCCTCAAAAGTCTCAAGTCAATCGCTTCGAAATTAACCAAAGCATCTCAATATGACAAAAAATGAGGTGGTACAAATCAAACTAGTCTCGCGTACATACATTTTCCATTGAGTATTGCAATCGATGCGCCTCAAAAGTCTCAAGTCAATCGCTTCGAAATTAACCAAAGCATCTCAATATGACAAAATACGAGGTGGTACAAATCAAACTAGTCTCGCGTACATACATTTTCCATTGAGTATTACAATCGATGCGCCTCAAAAGTCTCAAGTAAATCGCTTCGAAATTAACCAAAGCATCTCAATATGACAAAAAATGAGGTGGTACAAATCAAACTAGTCTCGCGTACATACATTTTCCATTGAGTATTAAAATCGATGCGCCTCAAAAGTCTCAAGTCAATCGCTTCGAAATTAACCAAAGCATCTCAATAAGACAAAAAATGAGGTGGTACAAATCAAACTAGTCTCGCGTACATACATTTTCCATTGAGTATTAAAATCGATGCGCCTCAAAAGTCTCAAGTCAATCGCTTCGAAATTAACCAAAGCATCTCAATATGACAAAATACGAGGTGGTACAAATCAAACTAGTCTCGCGTACATACATTTTCCATTGAGTATTACAATCGATGCGCCTCAAAAGTCTCAAGTCAATCGCTTCGAAATTAACCAAAGCATCTCAATAAGACAAAAAATGAGGTGGTAGAAATCAAACTAGTCTCGCGTACATACATTTTCCATTGAGTATTAAAATCGATGCGCCTCAAAAGTCTCAAGTAAATCGCTTCGAAATTAACCAAAGCATCTCAATATGACAAAAAATGAGGTGGTACAAATCAAACTAGTCTCGCGTACATACATTTTCCATTGAGTATTACAATCGATGCGCCTCAAAAGTCTCAAGTCAATCGCTTCGAAATTAACCAAAGCATCTCAATAAGACAAAAAATGAGGTGGTACAAATCAAACTAGTCTCGCGTACATACATTTTCCATTGAGTATTACAATCGATGCGCCTCAAAAGTCTCAAGTCAATCGCTTCGAAATTAACCAAAGCATCTCAATATGACAAAAAACGAGGTGGTACAAATCAAACTAGTCTCGCGTACATACATTTTCCATTGAGTATTGCAATCGATGCGCCTCAAAAGTCTCAAGTCAATCGCTTCGAAATTAACCAAAGCATCTCAATATGACAAAATACGAGGTGGTACAAATCAAACTAGTCTCGCGTACATACATTTTCCATTGAGTATTACAATCGATGCGCCTCAAAAGTCTCAAGTCAATCGCTTCGAAATTAACCAAAGCATCTCAATATGACAAAAAATGAGGTGGTACAAATCAAACTAGTCTCGCGTACATACATTTTCCATTGAGTATTACAATCGATGCGCCTCAAAAGTCTCAAGTCAATCGCTTCGAAATTAACCAAAGCATCTCAATAAGACAAAAAATGAGGTGGTACAAATCAAACTAGTATCGCGTACATACATTTTCCATTGAGTATTACAATCGATGCGCCTCAAAAGTCTCAAGTCAATCGCTTCGAAATTAACCAAAGCATCTCAATATGACAAAAAATGAGGTGGTACAAATCAAACTAGTCTCGCGTACATACATTTTCCATTGAGTATTAAAATCGATGCGCCTCAAAAGTCTCAAGTCAATCGCTTCGAAATTAACCAAAGCATCTCAATAAGACAAAAAATGAGGTGGTACAAATCAAACTAGTCTCGCGTACATACATTTTCCATTGAGTATTAAAATCGATGCGCCTCAAAAGTCTCAAGTCAATCGCTTCGAAATTAACCAAAGCATCTCAATATGACAAAATACGAGGTGGTACAAATCAAACTAGTCTCGCGTACATACATTTTCCATTGAGTATTACAATCGATGCGCCTCAAAAGTCTCAAGTCAATCGCTTCGAAATTAACCAAAGCATCTCAATATGACAAAAAATGAGGTGGTACAAATCAAACTAGTCTCGCGTACATACATTTTCCATTGAGTATTACAATCGATGCGCCTCAAAAGTCTCAAGTCAATCGCTTCGAAATTAACCAAAGCATCTCAATAAGACAAAAAATGAGGTGGTACAAATCAAACTAGTCTCGCGTACATACATTTTCCATTGAGTATTAAAATCGATGCGCCTCAAAAGTCTCAAGTCAATCGCTTCGAAATTAACCAAAGCATCTCAATAAGACAAAAAATGAGGTGGTACAAATCAAACTAGTCTCGCGTACATACATTTTCCATTGAGTATTAAAATCGATGCGCCTCAAAAGTCTCAAGTCAATCGCTTCGAAATTAACCAAAGCATCTCAATATGACAAAATACGAGGTGGTACAAATCAAACTAGTCTCGCGTACATACATTTTCCATTGAGTATTACAATCGATGCGCCTCAAAAGTCTCAAGTCAATCGCTTCGAAATTAACCAAAGCATCTCAATATGACAAAAAATGAGGTGGTACAAATCAAACTAGTCTCGCGTACATACATTTTCCATTGAGTATTACAATCGATGCGCCTCAAAAGTCTCAAGTCAATCGCTTCGAAATTAACCAAAGCATCTCAATATGACAAAAAACGAGGTGGTACAAATCAAACTAGTCTCGCGTACATACATTTTCCATTGAGTATTACAATCGATGCGCCTCAAAAGTCTCAAGTCAATCGCTTCGAAATTAACCAAAGCATCTCAATATGACAAAAAATGAGGTGGTACAAATCAAACTAGTCTCGCGTACATACATTTTCCATTGAGTATTACAATCGATGCGCCTCAAAAGTCTCAAGTCAATCGCTTCGAAATTAACCAAAGCATCTCAATATGACAAAAAATGAGGTGGTACAAATCAAACTAGTCTCGCGTACATACATTTTCCATTGAGTATTAAAATCGATGCGCCTCAAAAGTCTCAAGTCAATCGCTTCGAAATTAACCAAAGCATCTCAATAAGACAAAAAATGAGGTGGTACAAATCAAACTAGTCTCGCGTACATACATTTTCCATTGAGTATTAAAATCGATGCGCCTCAAAAGTCTCAAGTCAATCGCTTCGAAATTAACCAAAGCATCTCAATATGACAAAATACGAGGTGGTACAAATCAAACTAGTCTCGCGTACATACATTTTCCATTGAGTATTACAATCGATGCGCCTCAAAAGTCTCAAGTCAATCGCTTCGAAATTAACCAAAGCATCTCAATATGACAAAAAATAAGGTGGTACAAATCAAACTAGTCTCGCGTACATACATTTTCCATTGAGTATTACAATCGATGCGCCTCAAAAGTCTCAAGTCAATCGCTTCGAAATTAACCAAAGCATCTCAATATGACAAAAAACGAGGTGGTACAAATCAAACTAGTCTCGCGTACATACATTTTCCATTGAGTATTACAATCGATGCGCCTCAAAAGTCTCAAGTCAATCGCTTCGAAATTAACCAAAGCATCTCAATATGACAAAAAATGAGGTGGTACAAATCAAACTAGTCTCGCGTACATACATTTTCCATTGAGTATTGCAATCGATGCGCCTCAAAAGTCTCAAGTCAATCGCTTCGAAATTAACCAAAGCATCTCAATATGACAAAATACGAGGTGGTACAAATCAAACTAGTCTCGCGTACATACATTTTCCATTGAGTATTACAATCGATGCGCCTCAAAAGTCTCAAGTAAATCGCTTCGAAATTAACCAAAGCATCTCAATATGACAAAAAATGAGGTGGTACAAATCAAACTAGTCTCGCGTACATACATTTTCCATTGAGTATTAAAATCGATGCGCCTCAAAAGTCTCAAGTCAATCGCTTCGAAATTAACCAAAGCATCTCAATAAGACAAAAAATGAGGTGGTAGAAATCAAACTAGTCTCGCGTACATACATTTTCCATTGAGTATTAAAATCGATGCGCCTCAAAAGTCTCAAGTCAATCGCTTCGAAATTAACCAAAGCATCTCAATATGACAAAATACGAGGTGGTACAAATCAAACTAGTCTCGCGTACATACATTTTCCATTGAGTATTACAATCGATGCGCCTCAAAAGTCTCAAGTCAATCGCTTCGAAATTAACCAAAGCATCTCAATAAGACAAAAAATGAGGTGGTACAAATCAAACTAGTCTCGCGTACATACATTTTCCATTGAGTATTACAATCGATGCGCCTCAAAAGTCTCAAGTAAATCGCTTCGAAATTAACCAAAGCATCTCAATATGACAAAAAATGAGGTGGTACAAATCAAACTAGTCTCGCGTACATACATTTTCCATTGAGTATTACAATCGATGCGCCTCAAAAGTCTCAAGTCAATCGCTTCGAAATTAACCAAAGCATCTCAATAAGACAAAAAATGAGGTGGTACAAATCAAACTAGTCTCGCGTACATACATTTTCCATTGAGTATTACAATCGATGCGCCTCAAAAGTCTCAAGTCAATCGCTTCGAAATTAACCAAAGCATCTCAATATGACAAAAAACGAGGTGGTACAAATCAAACTAGTCTCGCGTACATACATTTTCCATTGAGTATTGCAATCGATGCGCCTCAAAAGTCTCAAGTCAATCGCTTCGAAATTAACCAAAGCATCTCAATATGACAAAATACGAGGTGGTACAAATCAAACTAGTCTCGCGTACATACATTTTCCATTGAGTATTACAATCGATGCGCCTCAAAAGTCTCAAGTCAATCGCTTCGAAATTAACCAAAGCATCTCAATATGACAAAAAATGAGGTGGTACAAATCAAACTAGTCTCGCGTACATACATTTTCCATTGAGTATTACAATCGATGCGCCTCAAAAGTCTCAAGTCAATCGCTTCGAAATTAACCAAAGCATCTCAATATGACAAAAAACGAGGTGGTACAAATCAAACTAGTCTCGCGTACATACATTTTCCATTGAGTATTACAATCGATGCGCCTCAAAAGTCTCAAGTCAATCGCTTCGAAATTAACCAAAGCATCTCAATATGACAAAAAACGAGGTGGTACAAATCAAACTAGTCTCGCGTACATACATTTTCCATTGAGTATTACAATCGCTGCGCCTCAAGTCAATCGATTCACCTCAATATGACAAACAAAATGAGGTGGTACAAATTTGAAGCTTGAGGTGATGTGACATTTTGTAGATGTGAATGGGACATTTGTCATGCATCTTGGATGAGTAACACAACACTAATCTCAAGCTGACATATAAACTAAGCTACTTTAGTCACTAGTAATCTGGCAGCTGCATTCCCTGAAACCGATTACAAGCAAGTTAGTAACGCATTACTAATCAATAGTGTCATGTGTGGTGTCCCATCCAGTTACATTGAAAGTGACTCATTGCGGACTGGTTAGTAATTTGCGTTACTAATCAGTTTCTTTTCAGTTGTTTCATGTGTAGATGGCCTATGTATAGCACCGCATATGCTGATAATTAGCCAATAAATAGATGCTGCAAAATCTTCAACAGCATGAACCAGCACTTTTGCCCCACAATATCCAAAGCGTCCTTTAAAAACAAAGTTACCAAGGCTCTCTTGTCATACCCTCTCTAGTCTACCGACCAGTATTAATTTTGCTATCGTTTTTAATAATTTTGAGAGCTCAATATTGTGCCCTATATGTAATTTCGCTGTTATGTATTCATTTATTGAATGTTAATTTATTTATTTTCAGTGTATTCAGTTGTATGTCATACTTATTATTAATTTGTTTCGTTTTTTTTTTATTTCATTTATATGTAATTGTATACCTTATTTGGCGAAATAAATAAATAAATAAAGTATATGAAGTTTATTGACATCTATATTTTTAGTTTTCTTCAAAAGAACCCACGGAATTGTTTGTGTTGTTCGTTAAGTTTTTTGTTTTATTAAAATTAGATGCCGATTTGTAAAGTGTAGTGCTTGGGAAGAGAGGTACAGTGCGTTAAATGAAAATGTTACACCAGGGGTGCCTGGAAAAAAGTATGATGATATTTTCTAAGGATTTTATCTCTGCAGGTGACAGCTGGACTGAGCTTGCAAATTCACCCATGCTGGGCTTGGTCAATGCAACAGGGGCTCAGATTCTACTGGTCTCAATAAGGGGTTTTTTAAATCATTTTGAAAGGAACTGGATGGTGCATGATAAACGTTGAGGCTGTGCAATGTCCTGGAACAGGCCAATCAGCTAAACGTTAAGCGATTTCACGAAGTCGAAAAAAGGTATCTACCGTTTTTACTTGGGAACCACTCCTTGGCACTCCAATGATTGAAACCCAAAAAGCTTTTGTGTCTTTGGTCAAACGGACTGCTCTTTCGCGTCAGCGATGCAATTATATTCTTTGAAAACCTCTAATCGCCGAGCCAGGATGGTATCTTCACGGCTATGGTAAAGGAATGAATGAGGACCACCTGAACGCAGATCTGAAGGAAATTTTTTGCGTATACTTAGTCGTGCTATATGTTCCGTTAGTTTGGTAACAGGTTATTATACACTGAAAAAACACATAGCGCCAGACGCCATAGCTTATAGACTTTTGACGCCATGTACATAGTCGATTTGGGGATTGTGATAAAATATAGCGCCACACGCCATAATACATGGCGAAAAGTACATAGGAACAGGCGTTATGCTTATAGCCCTCCACGCCATCTGCATGGCGTGGAGGGCTATAGTACATAGCGTGGAGGACTATAGTACATGGCGTCGAGGACTATAGTACATGGCGTGGAGGACTATAGTATATGGCGTGGACAGCTATAAGCATAGCGTCTGCACATATGTACACTGAAAAAACACATGGCGCCAGACGCCATAATTTATGGACTTCTGGCGCCATGTACATAGTCGATTTGGGGATTGTGATAAAATACAGCGCCACACGCCATAGTAAATGGCGAAAAATACATAGGAGTAGACGCTATGCTTATAGGCCTCCACGCCATGTACTATAGTCCTCCACGCCATGTACTATAGTAGTACATGGCGTGGAGGACTATAGTGCAAGGCGTGGAGGACTATAGTACATGGCGTGCAGGACTATATTACATGGCGTAGAGGACAATATTATATGGCGTAGAGGACTATGTTACATGGCGTGGAGGACTATATTAAATGGGGGGGAAACTATATTACATGGCGTGGAGGACTATATTACATGGCGTGGGGCACTATATTACATGGCGTGGGGGACTTTAATCAAATATATTAAACAATTCTGAATCCGCTAGTAAAGTTGAATTTATCAGTTAAATCTATCATTCGGACAGTCGTCATTACGTTCAAAATCAATAGCAGGTAGCAAAATCATAGTGAAAATCAATACAATTTCATGGTATCAATGACATACATTGTCATGTATGGATATACTCAAACGTCACTTGCTGACATTTATACATTCTTTCACACACTATGGCTACGAGTTATAATTGCCGTAACAACTGAAGCCATATTACATGGCTCAAGGTACTATGTAATATAGCGTGTGGGGCCATAATTTCTCCGCCATGTAATTATGGCGCTGGGAGCTATACTGCATGGCTCAGGGTACTATGTACATAGCGTGTGGGACCATTAATGCTGCGCCATGTTACATGGGACCACGCGCTATGTAGATTCTGGCATTATGGCACTGGGAGCCATATTGCATGGCTCAGAGTACTATGTACATGGCGTATGGGACCATAAATAATGCGCTATGTCTGGGCGCCATGTGGATTTTTTTCAGTGTACTATGGCGTGTGGCGCTATATTTTATCACAAATCGACCATGTACATGGCACCAGAAGTTTATAAATTATGGCGTCTGGCGCTATGTGTTTTTTCAGTGCATCTGATGTGTAAAATATATATTGGCCGAGCCCAGGCGAAAGCTGGCGAGCCCGAGTGTGGGGACGGTCCAGACAAGCGACTTTGACAGGTCTCACCGGCGCTCGTGCGAATTCCGATCGGAGTGGGTTTTGAGCACAAGTCAACGCGATTTCGTGACGAGCTGTCAAATGCCGTCCACATGTTGGCGGTCTCGTCTGACTTCTGCTCGCTGGGCCTCGGACAATATATGTATATTTGATACATGAAAATGATCCAGCCAACAAAAGGCCACGAGCCTTCTCAGTATTGAGCATCTGAAGGTAGAGCAGTTGATGATAGGTGATGGAATTCACCTATCATCAACTGCATCAAAGACCATATCCTCTCCTATATTCAAGAAGCTTGCTGACATTTATTCATCTCCTCACACAGTATGGCTGCGAGTTACAATTGGAGTGCCATGAGCCATATTACATGGCTCATGGCACTATGTAATATAGCGTGTGGGGCCATAATTTATGTGCCATGTAATTATGGCGCTGGGAGCCATACTGCAAAGCTCAGGGTACTATGTACATAGCGTGTTGGACCATAAATACTGCGCTATGTTACATAGGACCACGCGCTATGTGGATTGTGACATTATGGCGCAGGGCGCCATATTGCATAGCTCAGAGTACTATGTACATAGCGAATGAGGCCATAAATAATGCGCTTTGTTACATGGCTCTGGGCGCCATGTGAATTTTTTTCAGTGTAGTTTTCATACCAAAATCTGGGAGAAATGACTATTCAGATTCCAGAAACTTTAGGCGGATCAGCCTAACATCTTTGCCTGTAGAGGCTTGTTGAACGATACACACGTACTCTAGGTCGTTTAAGACAAATTCCTTAAATAATGGGCAACATGCGTACAAGTCATGTATTATGGCCAGGCACATGAGCGTCTCTTTTGCGAATGCCCAGCGTATGTGTGTGTCAAGTTCCAATGCTTCAGCTAGAATATGGCGCGTATGCAGAGGATTGATTCATTTCTTCTATTGCTGATCCCGAATTTCGTTGGAAGGTTCAGGAAACAGTGGTAGGCTGGGTGTATTTTTGAGAACAATTTATCTTTCTCCGAATTGAAAAGAACGGCAGAGAACAGAGAGACATTAACGTTCTCGTCCGCATACTTAAGCGAAAATTTATCTTCAAAATTTACGACGGCATTGTTGTGTTTTCTTATGTGTTAACTTTGCATGTTTACAATTTTTACCTTATTACGTGTTAAACTATAATATTAATAAATTTCATTTACCAAAACAAATCATAAATCAATAATGTTGTAAATAAATAAATTTAAGTAAGACAATCGAAAACGTTTTATTCCAAATTCGTTTGATATTAGCAATGTTTTTTAAATTTCATCAATAGCATCCGAGCTTCCAACTAGACGCTTCTACCAAGCGAAATTTCGATTCCGATACCCTAAATCAATTTTCGTTTGTCACGATCAGTGCTGCAGACATCAGGATAGCGGTTAACACAAATCGTTCTGTCCTTTCAACAGAATCGTTTGTTGCTAAATCAATACCTGCCAATCATTGCGAAAATCGACAACATCGCCGACGACAGGAGCATTTGGGTGTCCTGGGGGGATATAGTGTCCTTCATTCCATGCAATTCGAATCCATTCCATTCGATGTGTCGGCAATTCGCTGCCTGGGTATGAAATGATAAAATTGAGGGTCGAGTTCGATGCCAATTTGTCGGCCTGGTGATTGTTTTTTTCTCGATGGATGAATATATTTGACACTTTTTCATCTATTGATTGGATTACGAGCTCATTCTAGGATTACTGATGTTTGGCATGTACGATTTTGGGGTTTTCCTATGAAAATCACTTTGTTTGCGATGAGGTTTCGTATAAATCTGGTGGAATCCACTTGTCATGTATTATTATTGGGATCATATGTAATTGAATTTACTGATGTTTTCGTCATTGGCCATTAAATATTACTTTAAACGATTTTGCGTTGCAAAGAACGAATGCCCTATTTATCAAAAGTAGGACCACAAATTAAGTCATGGAGGAGAAGAGGAAAGTGGAGCTTTCCTTCTGAAAAAATAAATGACAGAAATCGTATTGATGTCTCTTCAATGAAAACGCATTTTCAAGGCATTGTTCCTGAAATACACTCCGCTTAGAAATATCCGCTCGAACTTTGGGCAAATCATTTATCATCACAATTGCTACCAACAAGACTTGCCGACATTTCACTAATGGCTACTTATGTTATAATAGCATGAACTTGGTGGTTGGACGGGTGGCGGAAAAGCTCAAATAATCATTTCCATCTAAATATAATAGCATTATTCTTTCCCGCAATTAATCATCTTATCATTGAAAGATATTTGCGGCTTCTATACAATTCTATAGGTTGAATTTTCTAAGGAAGTACGAGTAATCTTCGAACTAACAAATCACTAAGGGAACAAAATATTCTCTATTCAGTCTTGGACGTTATAGTCATTTGGCTTGTTTTCATGTAAAACATACTTATAATATTTTGTATCGCATCCTGATATTTTGATGAATAGGTGTATGGAGCTCTAATCCCAAATCATGTGGGTGTCATCACTTAAATACACAATCAATCAGCAGTCTGTATTCCATGTGCTAACAGAGAATCCATCGATATGCTTCGGATTCAGCTTGGAATCCATAAATAATGCTTTAAGGCAGCAAAATCGATTGGCGTCGTACGAGAGAATCTACAATGTGTAAGTCAAAGTCTTTTCTGTCCTTCTGTGTCGTTCTGAAAATCATCAATGCTATATTCGATACGATGTATGTAACCAAATTGATGCCAGAGGAACAGTGATCCAATATTGTACTTGACACTCGGATAATGCTGTTAGGAACTAATCCATGTCCTCTATTCTCTTTAGCCAGACAGAGAATTTATGATGGACTGCACGCTGTCCGGTCAAGACACAGCTGTTGTATTAACAACTTCATTATTCCTCCAGTATCGAGAAATTTGCAGCATGTAGTGGACTCTTGCACACAAGTTGGTTGTTTTAGGATCAGTGATTGGAAAAGTGATTAGGGCGAAATATTGATGAGTTGAAGTAAAATGTCGAACAACTTGTTAATTTTAACAGAGAAAAAAGCCCCAGCGCATCAGAACCGCTAGAAACATGAATGTTCGAAGAATAGTAGAGGTTTTGTGCAGATTTTGAGTGTGTATTCTACCACTAGATACTTAAGGACACCCTAAGTAATAATAGACCCTAAGCCAATTTAGTTTCGATAACTTCATCGAAAGTTACAGGGATAGAAAGGTGTTTGGGGTTGCCATCGAAAACATCTCCAGACCTTAGAAAATTTAAATATTGGTAGGGTTTACAGCGGCTGGACCAAATGTGACCTGAACTATAGCGCGGACTTAATGAATCTAGTCCTAAGGTGTTTGCATTGACCTGACCTAAAATTTAGTCAGGTCGAATTAAGTCCTTGTTTGGTTACACGTGACAGCTGTCATTTAGTTGAATTTTAGCTCATACACTGTGATTATCTTTTCATTGGTCTCTCAAACATGATTATTCAAATGATTTTGAGTCAAACGAGAGGGTTGCGAGCTCAAATTCAAGGTACATATATTATTAATAGTCCTGCAAATATCAAGGCTTAAGTCGGATCTGTTTACAGCGATATAGTCCACGACCTATTTTAGGTCAAGTCGCTTGAAATCGTTTACTGACCTATCGTTTAGATAGGGTACTGGGTGTTTACAGCTAGTTGACTAAATAATTTAGGTGGAATTCGGTGTATAGTCCGCGGACTAAACGTCTCTTGTACTTATTTTCTTTGCTTATTTTTAAATGTATGTATTTTTAGTGGTACGGAAATAACGAAAACGTCACGTGTTAGCCACCCTTTGCTAGCATTGAAGCCAAAAATATGTCACATTTACCTCACGTTGAAGTCAACCCAATTTGCGAATTTCGTATTGATCCGATCACTACATCACTACAAAGAAATTTAGGGTTACAACCTGTAAAAGTGTTCAAATTTTCTAGATCGTTATATTTGCTGTTTATTTTATGATAAAATCACTTACTAAAGATATGCCGAAAAAAAAACCAACCATAGCTGGCAACCCTATCATTGCTTTTCCGACTAGATGTCTGCTGAGCATAATCTACAATAAGTTCAATTTGTCATATGAATTTCGTTATGATTCCATGACCGCACTGGAAGCTATAGGGCAATGAGCTTTATTTTCCAGAGCGAATTTTCAAAATTTAAAAAACTAAAATTACTATAATTACTAAAATTTCAAATGTTTTACTTTGACTATGTAGATTTACAAATTAATAGCATCAATATGTCCTGAAAGTTTTATAATGTCAAAAGCTCTGTCAAAAGTTATCGCATTTTAAAATTTTTAAAATTTTCCCGACCTCTTTTTAGGCACCTAGCGCACATATTGGGTTAAAAAATTCCAAAAAATTGTCCGATTCACATATAGAACACGTTTACAATTCATTTCGTTATCTTAGTTTTTGCGAAAATTAATTGTGGACAGAAATATAGGTATATTAAAAATGTCACTAAAATGGCCGCCGGCGCCAAAGCGTTAAAGATAATTAACATTTGGTGCGATTTGGACCTATTTCGCATATACACAAATGTATTCTGAAAGATTTAGAACAATCGTATGGCGCGTTGCTGAGAAATAGTCGCTGCATTTTTTTGATTATATATATATATATATATATATATATATATATATATATATATATATATATATATATATATATATATATATATATATATATATATATATATATATATATATATATATATATATATAACTATATATGGAATTATGAATTTTTGGCCGAATCCGTTTTAACACTAATGTTCTTCGAACAGTATTAATAACTAAATTTAGTGCTAAACTCGACTACGTGCCGCCCATATCTGTAAAACTATTTAACCGATCGTGTTTTATGTGTTTTTGTATTTATTGAGAAATCTTCTTGAAGTTTTTGCCACTGCTACCACCAAAGAACGAACAGGGACCAAAAACTGAAGAATAACTAACAAAAACGTTCAAAAAATACAGGAGAAAACAACACACTGAAGATAAACAAACAAAAAACATCCCCAAAAACAAACACACAACCGCAAAAACACAAAAAAAAAAACAGAATCGGTAAAATTGTTTTACGGCCGTGGAGGCACTTAGTCGAGTTTTACCTTCAAAGTTTGTAGTGTTCCGATAACATTAAATAAAAAAATTAGCTTCATAATAGATAATACTGAAAACAATATGATTACAGTACTGCATACCAATATAACATGCACTTGCTTGTAAGCAGTATTCGCAGCATTGTTGTTCGGGCAGTAAATGATTGAATTTTCGAGCGATCCAGCTCGTAAGTATGAGACGTATTAGTGGATGTGTAAAAAGCTGATATAGTTGCGGTTGGTTTACCAACAACAAACTTTACTGGGATTGACAATCTTTTAAAACTTAAGGGTCCTGAAAAACTGAATTTTGAATTCTAAAAATAAGCGAAACTTTCAAGAAAATTTTCAAACATCCAAAAAATTTCGACAAAATCTTCTGGAATCTTTAGTAAATTCAAGGAAATTTTATTAAATTCAAGAAGTTTTTTGGAAGTTCGGAAACTAGTACATTCTGTCATGTTCATACATCTGCATCAGTTAATGAGCCTGTGGTACTATCACATACTTAGACTTGATATCAGGCTCAATCACAATTACATACAATCATCCACAAAAACTACACTTTACATAGCCACAACAAAATTTGAAAAATAAGAAGTCTACGATAAAAAGGAATTGTCTAGGATTTGATTCGCGGAAAATATTATTGCCAATGTTTTAGTTTTAGTTCAGAGAAAGAGTCATGAACTTATGATAAATTATTACTGTACTGTTTCTAATAATAATTTAAATCAGACTAAGTGGCCTAAAGGTAGTGAACCCCACGGGAATGCACGACAAAAGCAGAAAGTAATAGTTAATGACCAGCTACATCAAATTTCCTGGTTTTCTGATCCTTGCCTTCAATTTATTTCTGAAAATAAAGAATTAACTCATCGACTATAATACGGCTTAAGAAAGATTGAAATATTATCTGCGATATTCAGTGTGACCTATATCAAGAAAACTGCTACAAAACGTTCATCTTTTCTACGAACTACCGTCAATCGCCGTCGTCGCAGGATCGTTTCGTATATTCTAATTTTCGCCTAACCCCTATTATTCAGATACGCGCGAAAATAAATTTTGGCATGTCTTCTTTATCTGATCGTTATTTGAATTGAAAATTTTCTGTTGATTATTGACAGAAAATATGTCATGTATTTAATTTTTTTATTTATTCTCTTACTTTCTGTTGAGCCAAAGACATTGAGACAATTCGGTTTCTGAATTCAAAAACTTATTGACAGCAAGTGTCAGTTTTTTGCTCGATAGAGTGTCCAGATCATTCTAAATTGACGTGAGATGAAGTGAATTTGAACTTTGAACTTTCATGCAAAAACGATAGTATCACTCTGAAAAAATTGCATGCTAAATTTTAGTCGGAAAAAGTTTCACATGAAATGGTTGTTGGTACTAGATTTAGCACAAGACGTTTCTCGGCATGAAACTCGTAAACGTCCAGGGCTACAACGAACTACAACAACCAGGTTTATTGAGCAGCAACAACATTAGAGCGTCCGGGATTGCATGAACTACGAAAAAACAGTATACACAATCAACGTGCACAAATATAGAACCATCTCACCAGGAACTGTTTATCAAGAACAATAGCCACTGCGATTCGAGTCTCTTCTTTAACTAGAGCGGAAATCCCAAAAATTGCAGACCAAATTCCTATCACACTAGAACATGGAGTAGTCTTTGGTGGTTATATAGGTAAACTATACAAACTTATTGCAAAGAAAAAAATTTTACTAGTCAAGCCATACATTTTGTCCATTATTTGTATTCTTAAAATTCATTATATATATTTTTTAATGTTTTTTTAATTATTAATGAATAACATGATTCACTTCTTCAATCGATCCGGTCACTCGTCTATCAGCACACGCACTGTTTCTACAGATACCAATGCCACTGCTGCCACTAAATCACGCTTCAACGACTCAATGCTTCGAAGAGGCTTCGAGCAGGATTTCTACTCTAACACGTCCCATAGTCTGTAATCCAATCGGTTTAGGTCAGAACTGCCAGAGGGCCAATCTTCGAAGGCAATAAAATCGGGTAAATTGTCCTTTAACCAAAGTTGCGTGGTTTGCGCTTTGTACACAGGTGCTGATTCCTGTTGATACATCCAATGCTTATCGGAAAATAACGTTTGAGTTAATGGGTTAGTGTAATAGTTAGCTGCTTTTGTTTTAACGCCTATTTCACAAAAATGCAGCTTACTGACCCCCTCATACGACACGACCCACCAAAACCGTGATCGACGCCGGCTGATGGCCTCTTTCTACCTTTGCAGCCTTCACAAAAGCTTCTTGAGAGCTGTGTACATAGACCCTCTTATTCTTCTACGGTGAAAATGTTTTCATCCGTAAAGAGGATTTGCCGATGACTACCTTTTGCGTGCTGCTGCCACAACTTCTTCGCTCTGGTCGCTCCAAGACCAATGACAAACACGGCGGTTCCAGCGAAGCGTTTCCCGAGAGGAAAACCGAGTCGGTTTAGTCGTGCGTTCATTTAGCATTGTGATGACACACACCACGGTTTGGACGCCTCTCGGTTTTGTAGTGCAAAACGAAACTGACTCGGTTTTCCTCTCGGGAAACGCTTCGCTGGAACCGCCATGTTTGCCATTGGCGTAATGTGGCGCAAAGCTACTATCAAGCGATGTTCAGTAGTTTGTCGTTAAGCGCCTAGCTTCAGGTCTTGTCTTATGATGCGGGACATGGTCCTAGGTGAAATGTTTTCTCTCATTGACATGATTTTTTGCTTTCGGGGAGGATTTCTCCGAATTCGCTCAGTAACGGGTTTGATTACTGCTGGTGGCCTTGATTCAGGAGGGCGGCCGCTTCTGGCATCTCGGTAAACCCATTGATTTTTAAGTTATACCGAGCGATTTTAACAAATTGAAAATTTCGACTGGCGTGTTGTTACACTTGCGCAGCGCAATTATCACGACAAGATTCTCTTTAACACCCCAATCTATGTTGTCACCTCAGACTTATGAGAGCAACTGAGGTATTTATAGCAGACCGAGATTGTGACGCAAATGATTATCATATGTCATTCGATTACTGAAATATTTGAATTTAAAATATAGAGACAGAATTTATGACTAGACTAGGTATTACGTGTATTCTAATAATTGTTTGTAGTTAAAATTAAAATAAGCTATTCACTACCGTGCAGATTATATAATTTCAACCACTTAGACTCATCAACCACGTTTATGTTGCATCTCTTATTTAAGCTACATAGCAAATAACGGTTGAAAAAAAGGCAGATTATGATCCTCCCGCTTGAGTGCCAGTATACTTTATCAGAGATTAAAACATTCCTGACACAGTACAATTACGTGTTATTTTCACTGGATTCAATGGAGAGTTAGAGACATGATTGGGAAGATTGATGACAGTTAGGCACGTGGCAAGCCCTATGAGCTTCTCAAGAACACTCTCGTATCTCAACTTGCTGCCAGAATTTGGGTAGCTTCAGCTTTGGTGACCAAAAACGTTCACAGCTGCTCCATGAAATAAGGAACTTGACAAATTTTTCAGTGGGCGATAATTTGTTGAAGACCCCTGCTCAAGATGGGCTCCACATAAACATAAAGCTTTTAAAAAATCAAGTAAACTGCTGATAAAATAACCGAGGTTTCTTGCTTTTGGTCTTTGACTTGCCGTGGAAAACCAGTCGACAATCAGCAGCTACAGAAGAAAAGTGATTAAACTGGAACTGGGACTCTATCCTGAGCTCTCATTTGGTTTCATCATTGCCGATATATCTGGACTCGTTTAAGGCACAGACTTAGGATTTATTTATGAAAGCAAATTTTCACGCAAAAGCCTTAGTACAAATATGGCGAAATTTCAAGCTAAATTTTAGCCTAGTGCATCGTCTTCTATCCTAGTTTATGCTCTTAATTCTTTTGCTACTAAAGGCACATGTACATCATACAAATTTCCGACATCAGCATTTTGATTAATACGTTCACTGATCCATTGATAAATGCCCAAAATACCATGCCATCAAGCTCAATACCAGGTTCTCTCAATCTTGCATAGACAAGCACACCAAATACTGGCCACTAGCCCTCTAATAGTGACACCACGCAGACTAGAACCGATGTGCTCGTGGTGGCTAAAAAAGGTTTGATTTCATACTACAGCAGCTTATTTATAAGCCCTAAAAGCAGCTCATTGCCTCCAATGTACATACACGGTCCGTGAGGCAAGTCAAGCATGGCGTTCTTGCGAGGATTACAATCACTTAACGCAAAACTGTCGCGAAGAGATATCAAGTCCCCATTATTTAAAACTTCTATCATGAACTACATGACACCGCAATTTTGTCAAAAATGTCATGAATTTGTAATAAATTAATGTTTCTTCATTTGTTAGTTCCGGCTAGGTGTCCTAAATGTCATTCATTTTAAAACAAACGTTTTAGGGCTTTTAGTAAGGACCCAATTTTTCCTCACCACTCACTTACATCATTGCAAAAACACTGGTCCCAAACTCGCGTATTATCAATGGGAGTGCAAGAGCTATTTACCCTCATAAAAGGTAAGAACTTCCGGTAGTTTGATACAAGGTTCGTGGCCCTTTGAGTGCTTTTGCTCCCAATAATTTTGATCCTTTGATGTTGAGGTGCCGATTGAAGTAGATGGAGAGCCGCCACACATCAGCCTTGCAATCGGTCTTTATGCTCTTGATTCCTCATATATCCTCCGTAACGAACCGTGTATTCACCGCCATAACTGACACACTCAACTTTTGCGTGCAGCTTAGTACATTTTGAAAAGTTATCAAAAATTATTAAAAATTATTATACAAAATTATGTTCACCTTTGCGCATATTGGCTGGTCAACGTCATAATTGGTAGCCTGAACAGTTTGCTTGCAATTAATACACTACGATATTCTCCCTTAATGCTCAATCTTGATATATTATTGAAAGTACACTTCAAAAGGATCGAAGGGCTATGGAAAGTTTCGCTTCTGATTTGATACTTTTCATTTGATACATTTTTGTATAATATTAAATACATTCAAATCTTTTCAAAATGATGAGGCGTATTGAAAAAATACTGACAGAATTATTTAGAGAATAGTATTTTGATACGGATGGAAGATGATAGTCTTAATATTTATTCCTCTGCTTATTTACCTATAGGAATGATAGGAACACAGTATTTCTGACTGTCAGCAATTAATCATACGATTGATATATGTATAGCCTGATAACACACTATCAACAACCAATTGGATATGGCTTCAAAAGGAAACGAATTCAATATAACGTAATAATAGCACCATCCAAAGGCAGCGATATTAAATCAAACGGAATTACATAATATTCCTCTCTATGGCGCACATTTCATTGCACATGATCGAATCTAGTAACCACATTACAGCTACGGGCATTGATGCGAGCACTCGGTTGGCCTCTAATTATCTTGGTTGTTTGTCACTTCACCATGTCCTTAATTTGTCATTTGCGTTCTTACAGAATCTTTACAGGCTTGCCAATGGAATCTCGATTGGGCATAACTAGCTGTGATACACGTATTATATGCCGGTATGTGTGGTCTGTTATCTTAATTCACAGCCTCAAATTACCTAGAGGACTATTTCCTTTTTGTGAAAAAGACGTTCGTTCGGATAATATTCCACTACGCATTTGAAAGATGAAAATAGCCATCACCTTTCATGTTGCAGCTACATAATTTTTTCTTACTTTTCAGAACTCTCAAGCTTCACGTCGGGATCCCGGGCGATGATTTTTCTTAAATAAAAGATCACACAAGCTATCATATAGCAGAGCAAAGTTTTCATGGAAATAAATATAAGTGATTTGTTCGTACAGTAAATGTTCAAGCTTAAGCACTACTAAGGAAGTTGTGTTTTTATGTATTTTTCATTCTTCAACAGACTTGGCAGGGAATATTCATTGCTTGTTGAATCTTGAATGTTGATTCAAACTAAATACGTTTTAATAGATATTGCAAGCTCATTGTTAGCATAACCTTTTGCAAGTCAAAGCTAAAATAGAAATGGATAGGCATCATTAATTACAAATTCTTAGCCCAGACTCAATGTTCATATGCAATATGTTACCGGCAAACCAAAGTTACTCATAATAAAATAAATCAATAGAATAAGCTCGAATAACTTCCGGGTTCCATGGCTACTTCATTATCTCGTTTGGGTTCGCAAAAGACAATCCAACCGAAAGGCTCGTCATGGCTAAAATGACGTATTTAATGTTGAGCCGTCATCAAACTTGACTATAAAACGTTTTTATGCGTGTTTGGGCTGATGTTCTGAATGACTCGTAGTATGAAAAAATCGCACTAAAGCAATGTATGCCATAATTTAAAAGCTCTGAGACTAACTTCAAGCAGGACATAAAATCAATCATAAATTATTTATGTGGGAGGAAAAATGCGAGAAAATACAACTTTGTCTAGCCGTCGAATTGCTTGCGAATTAAGACGGGTGTGACGTTGCTGTGCAAAATCTCATAAATTTTAGCAACGCAAAAAGATCTGTGGGGGTTGTAGAGGCCTATGTTTTAAACATTGACTGTCAACAAACGCTTAAGTTTTCAGATTCACATCATTCCCCCATCTACTGGAATTTCAAAGTTATTCGCTTCGTATTATGTCGTTTTCGGAAAGTTTTAGATGAGCCTATTTCTAGCCCCAGGACGCATACAATAAATCTGTTTCTAGTCCATAGGATATGTATACACACAAAATGTGATTGAAATGCGAAGAAAATTTGATTTCCGTTCGTAAGGTTCCTGAGAAAAGTGGCAAAGTTAGAAATTTACTTTGAGTGATTCGATAATGTGATGAGCATGTTGACTTTTGCCAAGCATGCAAATAAATGGGTAACATCCTGGGGATGTTTGAAATAGATAAGTGAAATCGAGTTTAAGCATTTCTCATCTCTGTTCGACATAATATCGACGTGGAATTGAAAATGATGGCATATCGGTGTATGAGAATATGAGCAAAGTGTTACAGTTCCTTTGAAAAATAAGAAGGACGGTAGAATTACCATCGAATACTTTTCTCAAGTTACATTTCCGCAGTTGCGTATGCTGCATCAAAATGAAGGACTTTATGTACGTACTTATAAATGGCTTTTAAGTGCCAGAAGAAGTAGGGTCGTTCAGATATTGCTAAAGATCTAGTCAACATAGTTCTCCTCTTTGATAGTGAAATTGAGATCGATCGCTTTTGAAGGTGCTCAACTTGCAGAGTCTACTTCACAATTCACTATAATTAAGACTGGGAGTAATATTTCTTGAGATATGAGTCTGAGCCTGAGCTAATTCGATCACATAAAACCAACAGCTAATAAGATTTTAAAGAAAAATTGATTTTCGAAATATTTAACATTGAATTTCTTGTCCATACGAATTCGTGATGGTCTGTTCAGACTGTGTTTCCCATCTTACAATAAACATAATTACGTTGAAAACCATTCATTTGAATTTTTTGGCTAGGAAAGGCTGAAAAAAACGGTGCTATCTTAGGTGAAATAGGTTCTTATCGTAATCGTAATCGTATTTTCTTGGATGAAGATTTTTCAGTAACAATCAAATTCATCTGAAAACATTTTAACAGATGTCTGTATATTATTTACCGTTAATGCCGAGTATTTATAAAAAGTAATCAGTCTAAAGTCATTAGAAGGGATGTAAACTAGATCGCCTCCTCGCGGTGCATCCTGGGTAACGCTAAATGATCTAGACTCTCTTCATGATCACGACCGCTTTCGTCCTCGGACTTCTCTTTGTCTAACGACTCGTTGTTGCACTTGGGCTGGTGGTTGTAGCATTCCGGACCTAGTCGTCCTCAGGCGCGGTAGCGACGGAGTGAAATCCGCTTCGTGAACGGCTCCGGGTTAATACGACCATCTCCGTCCCGTTAAAACCCTGGCAGGCCTCTTAGTACGTTCTCTCGTCTCGTCACCATTAAGTTGGTGGTGTAGGTTCAGTTGAGTTGGACTCCTGATTAGCACCGATCCGGCTCTGACCACTTGTCCCCATAAGGGCTGGTGGCAACCCTCGCATGGCCTCCCTGCTTGCATTAGATTACCATGGGATCATTAAAGGTGACTACACAATCGGACTTGGGATAGCGGCTTTGAGTGGGGACCCTTATAAAATGAATAGAAAAAACAATAATAACAAACCAAAACTCGTCAGGCAAAAGCCTGACAACAAAATTAATCCAACCCCTTATGTGAAGGGGGGGACAAAAATGGCTGTGTCAGCGATTGCAGCTAAAGTCGCAGGGAGTAGAGATATGGCGAAGGAGCCAGCTCTGCAGACTGAGACTAAGGCTGCTGTAGTTCGTGGAGACATGACGAATGAGTCAGCTCCAATGGCTACCGGCACAGCGACTAAGCTTGCAGAAGGCTGTGGAGACATGACGAATGAGCCAGCTCCACGGCCAATCAGCTCTTCCTCAACCCCTGTTTCTGGCGTTTCTGGGGCTCTGGTCACCAAGCCTGGCCTTGTGAAAGCCACGAAGCCCATTTGTGGCCAGTGTGACGGGAAGGCAGTGGCGAATGAGCCAACCCGTCCGTCAACAAGTGCTACCTCCGGTGCCACCTCCTCCTCAGGCACGCAACGCTCCTCTGCCAAATCATCTCGGGCTTACGGAACTAGAAGGGCAGCCTTCAAAGTTCTGAGGAAATTTCAAAACGTCTCCCCTGACACAATGTCCGACAAGGACAAAAAGTCCCTTGAATGGGCAAAATCCTACACTGGGGAGCACCCGCTCCCTCTAAATCCTGCAGGTACAACTCAGAAACGACAGAGGTCGGCTGAGCAGAAGTACCAGGGCAGGCAAGACTGCAAAAAGCAGAAGACAACAACCAGCCCCTCAGGGATAACTCGGCCGTTTAATGAAATGGCCAAAGAGTGCCTTGTCTGGGCTGTAATTGATGCCAGCAAGGGAGATGGAATCATCTCCTCCGAAAACTGGCTCAAGATAAGGCAGGCTCTTTTCGTAGTCTGCTGTAAGCTGCAGAAGGCTAGCTCGGGTCCTCCACCTACGGTGAATGACGCGGGCTGGTACAAGGGAATCAGGCTGGTCGCGTGTGGAGACCAACGATCGGCCGATTTCTACAAGCAGGCTATCTCCGAGCTGGGGGAACTCTGGCCAGGCGCCAAGATTAAAGTGGTGACCAAGGATGAGATCCCCAGTCGGCCAAGATGCAGGACATGGATTCCTGCTTTCCATTCGGATCCAGTGGAGGTCCTGGACATCATTCGGCTTTTCAACCCTGATCTTCCTACGGAGGATTGGAGGGTTGTGAAGATTGGTGAGCCGGTGGACAATCGGCGGGAAGCCCTTTTCGTCATCAACGATAAGGCGCTGCCGGCATTGGATGCTCGAAAGGGCATCATCAGGTACGGGGTCGAAAAACTGGCCCTACGTATCTATCGAAGCGACAGGCCAAAGAGCTCTGCTTCGGGAGATCCGATACCTGCCGAGCCTGACCCAAAGATGGTGACCCAAACGACAGTGGAGCCACCTGAAAAAGGGTCTGATATCTCTCTGAGGGAGAAATCTGATGAGGAATCGGATTTGGAATCCCTCCTTGCCGATGGGGTTAGTGTCGGAACTGCCTCCGATTTGGGTGGCTGCCTGGACCTCATGACTCTGGGCGCAGAGCAAGAGGCTGGGACGGCTTCTATGTCCGAGGGGGAGGACCTTGACCTAACCCTAATTAATTGATTCACTAATGGTGAAGGTACTCCAAGTGAATCTTCACCATTCCATAGCAGCATCAGCTGCCCTGCTACTCCGCCTGTCTAAGACAGAGGAGGAGCTAATTCTCATCCAAGAACCATGGGTTGTTAACAACCGGGTTTGCGGGTTACGCACCAATGAATACAGACTGATAACACCTGACGGCTCTTGTAAGCCACGTGCCTGTATTCTTGTCAGGAAAACCATAAATGTCCTTGTATTACATCACTTCTGTGACAAGGATAACATGGCTGTTGCAGTAGAGTGCGACCAAAGACCATGCTGGTTTGCTTCTTGCTATATGGCACATGATCATGGCACTAGCCCTCCCTGCGACATTGTCAGGGGGATCGTGGCTGAAGCCAGGAAAACAAGTGTGCCGCTGATACTGGGAGCTGACGCTAACGCTCATAACGAAGTATGGGGTAGCTCCAATACAAATGGTCGAGGCGAGGAACTTCTTGATTTCATCCTTGCCCACGAGCTCTTCATCGCCAACACTGGCAGCGAACCGACCTTCCTTACCTCAAACCGAAGGGAGGTGCTTGACGTTACCTTGATTAGTGGGCGGCACTCGCAACTTCTCCGTGACTGGAGGGTTCTACAAGAGTGTTCTTACTCTGATCACAGGTACATATCGTACAACGTGGCTGGCCGCAGCTCTGCCGAGCAGGTAGCCTTTATTAACAGAAAGAGGACGGACTGGAAGCTTTTTAATTCTCTAATTCGATCCTCACTGGAAAGTGTTCCTAAGAGCATTGACTGCTATCATGAACTGGATAAGGCAGTTGACACCCTTACTAGTTCTCTCAACTTCGCGTCTAGGGAAGCTTGTAAGCCACCCACGGGCAGGGGAAATCCCAAGCCCCTCTGGTGGAATAAGGAGATCAGTACCTTGCGAAGAGAATGTAGGAGGGAGTTCAATTGCTCAAAAAGATCTAATGACTGGTCGATGTATAAAACGAAGCTTAAGGCTTTTAAGTATGCCGTACGTAAGGCAAAGAGGTCCTCATGGAGATCTTTCTGTGGTAACGTGGAGAGTCTCAGCGAGGCAAATCGCCTTCGTAAGGTCTTAAGCGCGACACCAAAAGCTATGGGGTGCATCATGAATCCTGAGGGCATTTGGACTAGTTCGAGCGCAGATACTCTCAAAGTACTGATAGACGCACACTTTCCGGGCAATCATTGCCCTCTAGAAGTGGCGTGTCAGACGGAGCAAAATTACAGTTCAATCCCGCCGTTCAGAATATCAAATTCTCAACTGAGGTGGGCCATTAACTCATTTGAACCGTTTAAGTCCCCGGGCCCTGATGGCGTTCTTGCGGCTGACATTCAGCAGTCCATGGAAGTATCGCTACCTTGGCTCAGGGAGATTTATAACGCTTGTCTACGCTTCTCGTATGTTCCCACCAGCTGGCGGGAATCCAGAGTGGTGTTTATTCCCAAAGCAGGAAAAGTTACGCATGTTAAGCCGAAGGACTATCGTCCAATAAGTCTTAACTCCGTCCTGCTAAAGATTTTGGAAAGGATAATTGATTACCATATTAAAAGATCAGTCGATCCTATGCTGATCTCGCAGTCGCAGCATGCTTATACCAAAGGTAAGTCTGTTGAGACCGCTCTTCACGTCCTTATTGAGCAAGTAGAGAAATCTCTTGCTCTAAAGGAATACACGCTTGCTGTCTTCCTGGACATAGAGGGGGCCTTCAACAACGTTAATTCTAACGCAATTGTTGAGGCTCTCTCGGTGCTGCATGTGGATGAACGGTTGGTTGCTTTTATTGTGCAGCTTCTCAAAAGTAGAGTTGTAATCTCTACGCTGGGTAATGCCAGCGTAAGACGAGGAGTCAGCACGGGCACACCTCAGGGTGGAGTTCTCTCTCCCCTGCTGTGGAACATCACGGTGAATACTCTTCTAAGGAAGCTGGACCGCGCCGGCTGCAAAGTGATTGCTTACGCAGACGACATAGCTGTTTCAGTGTCGGGAAAGTATTTATCTACGCTATCGGAGAGGTTAAATCACTCTCTTGACATTATTTCGCGTTGGAGTCGTGAGTGCGGCTTGAATGTGAATCCTAATAAAACGGAGCTAGTGCTGTTTACAAGGAGGTACAAAGTTCCTGATTTTGAGTTACCCAAATTGAATGGGGTCTCCATTAACTTGAGCCAGAAGGTCAAATACTTAGGGCTGATCCTTGACTCGAAGTTACTATGGACGTACAATGTGGCGGAAAGAGCTCGGAAGGCTTTCAACGCACTTTACTGTTGCAAAAGGGCCATAGGGGCGAGTTGGGGATTGCAGCCTCGTACTGTTGCTTGGCTTTACACTGCTGTGGTGGAACCAATTCTGTTGTTTGGGGTGGCGTTCTGGTGGCAGGCTGCTCTTAAGGCTACCTGCAAAGGACAGCTTGAAAAAGTGCGAAGAATGGCTGCACTACAGGTAACTGGAGCGCTCCGCTCCACTCCTACTAAGGCACTGTTTGTGCTACTACATTGGCTTCCAACCAACCTACTGATCTCACAGCAAGCTAATCTTGCTGCTGTGAGACTAAACTGTATCTCAGCATGGAATAGGACAGAGTTCGGTCATGCGAGGATCTTGGTCGAGGGAGTACCCGCACCAGCGGTTGTTGACTACAACGCCCCTCAATGCATACTGGATTTGGAGTTTACAACTCGCATTCCATGCAGGGAGGAATGGTGTGATGGTATCACCCTTGATAATGGGCTTATCCATGTGTTCACTGACGGCTCAAAGCTAAACAATAGAGTTGGGAGTGGTGTATACTCAGATGAGCTGAATCTCAAGCTGTCCCTCCGTCTACCAGACCACTGTAGTGTCTTTCAGGCGGAGGTGGTAGCTATTTATCAGGCAGTCGACTGGCTTCTGTGTAATCGAATATTCGGGGTCAATATTGGTATTTTCACAGATAGCCAAGCGGCTATTAATTCCCTTGCTGGTCCTTGTACAATGTCCAAGATTGTTGCTGAATGCCGTGCATCTCTTAGGGAGATGTCGAGACATTCGGTTGTTCAATTGATTTGGGTACCTGGACATAGGGGTTTTCAGGGCAACTGTGAGGCCGATGAGCTAGCAAGGCTTGGAACTTTGCTACCTGACGTCTCTTGCTCCTTTTCAATAGGTATACCGATGACATCGGTCAAACTGGCCATAAGGCAAAAATATCTTGAGGACGCTAAGAAGTCCTGGGCAGATGAATCTTCCTGTGTGATAACAAGGCAGTCCTGGGTATCCATGGATGCGCATCGCACCAGGCAGCTTTTAGGCTTAACTCGAAGCGCCCTTCGTTGCACTGTGGGCGTTCTAACGGGCCACTGCCTCATAGGACGACATGCACAACGTTTGGGCGTAGAGTTTAATGACTTCTGTCGGAGCTGTGGCTCTGAGGATGAGGAGGAAACCGTCCTTCACCTCATGTGCCAGTGTCCGGCTTTGGCAAGGAGAAGACTGGCGGCACTTGGTGCACCCTTTCTCTCAAACCTGACGGAACTGTCCCTGGTAGAGCTAAAGGGGATAGTCCGGTTTCTCAAAGGAAGCAAATGGTTTCCTGACTTTAGTGAGTAGAAGAGAGTCACTAAAATTATTGTGGTATCACAACGGGCCTCTTCTGTGCCTATGTGTGCTGGTCGTCAGGCCTCTGAAGATCGGCAGCCACGTTAACCTAACCTAACCTAAAGTCATTAGAAAAAGTTCTAAAGCTATCTCTTAAAACTACTAAAGTCTTCAAAGTAGGACCTGTGGGCTGCCAGCGAGATTCCCTTGATCAGGAGGGCATTTTCGAAGGTGACATTGCGAATGCCCTACAAAAAGCATATCGAAGTCGATTTAACTTCCACTGCGGGCCCATGGCGGCCGCCTTTAAGGGCTATTTTCAGCTAAGGGAATAAGAAGAAGTCTGCCGGAACCAAGTCAGGAATGTAGGTGGGCTGCAAAAGGGTTCTGAGGCCGTTGTGGGCTGTAGACGGATGTATTGTCAAAATATTGCTTCCAACCGGCGGACCACATTCGATTGCATCTTTGCTTAGCCTTCCACGTAAAAAGCGCCCTTGAAGATCTGTCCCTCAAGTATTAATTTGTAGTGGATGATTCCATTACCGTCAAAGAAGCAAATGAGCCTGGCTTTTGTCCTTGAATTGCACATTCGAACCCATTTGGAACTTGGATGACAGGACTTTATCCACAAACACTTCTCTAATTAAGGCCATAGCCAATTTTCCAAGTCCCACAAAATATTTGATGGTAGAACGCTGTTCGATTGCCCGTTGTATTTTTTTCCTTCAACCGAGGGTAAAATCTGGGTCCACTAAAACCGTGATGCACGTCAATTGGAGGGTCGCAGGTGACTAACGCTTGGTGTATTTTAAAACACTTCATCAAACCTGTCTAGAACGAAACGCGCTGCATCGTATAGTCGCGTTGCAAAAACAAGGACTGTTTCGTGCTCGAAAAATCCATTTTAAGCGTCTTTGATACAATGATATGCTTTCTGCTCTAATTTTCGACTTTGGAAGATTTTTTTGTCTATACAACTGTTTAGTTCAGAACACTCATTCTAAAAATGCAATAAAACTCTTTTTATTTCTATTGTCGCAATGATTTTCACCAAATCAACCAAACGCTTAAAAAAAGTCTAGCGCATCAGAATCGCTAGAAAACTGATTTTCGAAGAAATTGTCTTTGAGTGACAAAACAATGTGGAAAGACGTTATACACTTTTTGTAGTATCATATCACCCATTCCCTTATCCAAAGCAACAAAACCCAACTATAACTTAAATTATGAAAATGATTAGTGCTGGCAATACATTTCCAACGAAGCAGCAATAAGTTTACCATAACAAACTCATGCTTAAACCAACCTATCCTTTGAATTTCGTTCTCATCTCAGGATTGCATCGAAAGTTTCGGCGATTAAACGTTGTTTGAGGCTGCCACTCGAAAATTTTCAAAGCTCGTGGTTCCCTATTTTTATTTCAAATGCTTTACATATGAGTTTATAATGTAAATAATGTAAAAAAAATATACCAAATCTGCTACAAGTTAATTTAAACCCACCCCATCAATTTCATTTCGATTGAATCACTACGCTAGAAGTTATAGGGACGAAAAGAATTTTATGATTCAGAACTTTTCAAATTTTCGAAAAGTTAATATTTGGTGCTAATTGTCATGATCCCATTTGCAAATCTAATGACATAATCGCTTAGTAAAGAAATACCGAAAAATTACATAAATGGCCATAGCTGGCAGCCCTTTCAAGATTTTTTTACGAAACACCTACGACATTTGGTTTACAACATGGTCCATTTACTGTTTGAATTTCGTTTTATTTTCATGACTAGACCGGAAGTTATAGGACAAAAAGCTTTATTTTGCTGAGCAAACTTACAAGATTTAGGAGAGAAAAATCACTATAGCTGGCAATCCTACTATAATTTTTCAACCAAATTTTTAACGAATTCGGTCTAAAATAAGGTCCAAATTAGAGATGGGTAACACGTGAGTGAAGCAATCGCGGTGAAGCAATCACTAGCCCCCAACACGTGTGTCGACACACTCTATACTGAGCGAGCTGCTTCACAGGTGAAGCAATCACTACAGTATGAGCGAGCTGAGCGTTTGGTGAAGCAATCACTTGCGCTCAAAAAATGTGTCGGCGACACGTTTGTGTACACACAGTAGAGCTAGAGATGAACAGCACATGAACGAGGCAATCAGTTGATGTGATTATGAGCTTGTAATGAGCTCGTCGGAGTTGAGCGTTGTGTGAAGCAATCACTAGCCCCAACACGTATGTTGGCCGACACGTTTGTATACACACAGTAGAGCTAGAGATGAGCAGCACATGAACGAGGCAATCAGTTGATGTGCTTATGAGTTTGTTTATGAGCTCGAACTTGATTATGAGCTCGACACTTTTGCACAGGAGCAAGTCAATCGGTGCCGCGATATGAATTTCGTAAAGGCTGTAGGTAACGCCGTACAGTGCAAGCATGCCGTGGTTGGTTGTGATGATCGAAACTGACCGTCGCGGAAGAACATATGTGCACTTTATATGTGCATATGATGAAGATTTTGATTGAAACTTTCTTCCTGTAGACTTTCTCAATTTTTTTGTGATTGGATGCAGTGAGATTATCTCAGGAATGCGATGTCCGATCGAAATGAAATTTTTTAAGGATATTGATGAAGTATAAGAGGTATAGATATTGGATAGGGATATTCGAGCAAATTTTCAGAAACAATTATATTTTGATGAAGAAAAAACCTCAAAATACGAGAATGGGCGAAATGAAAATGGTTGGGTATGCCCGCTTTTTTTGGATGGTTATCGCTGTGATTATTTGTTATATCTGGGAGTTGAAGTGGATTTATAATTCAAATAAAAAAGTTTTTGATTTTCATTAGCTCTTGAAGTGTATATTGAAATCAGTGTACATTTCACACAATTCGATGCAGTGAAGTTCAGTGTATTTAGATAAAATACTTGTGAAAATTTGTTTCTAATTGATCATTAGTCTATAAATTCATTTACCATTGATAAATTTAAAATGATAAACTTTTCAATTATATACCGTTCCGGAAAAAGTTTCTATGAGTGATTTTTTCTTCGCTGAGGTAACGTTTTAGAATAATGTGAGTGGGGAGTACTTCAAAGAAAGCAACTATTTTCCACATTTATGTTGTAGGAAATGCGGCCATAAAATGTTCATGTGATTAGCATCATATAAATATAACAAGTAACAATGTTTATTGTTCACAAATTTTGGAATTTAATCATAGTTAGGTTATAATTAAAGATTAAGCGTATATACTGGAACAGGTATTCTTTTGGGACAATCAGTACTTAGTATGAAATTCAAAAATACTAGGTTCGAGTGTTTTCGTATTTGCGAGTATTTTCGTACTTGCAAGTATTTTATTCAAATATTCAAAAAGTTTCTAGGGCAAAGATAGCTGAAATCGAACAAAATCGGCCAATTTTGGGTGGGAGTGGTTTGGGACATAACGGGCCAAGATCTATTTCTGCGATACAAAAATTTCAGTTTTGTAGGGGAATAAGGGGTTTTTTGGCCATAGTTTGGCAAAAACTACCTTTACGGAACTTTCGATGATTGAAAATGGTCGGAGAGTACAATAGTGATATTTTAAGGGCGAGAAAAAATTTTAATAGGGGAAATTGGGTGAAAACGTTCTTTTTTACCAAATTTTTTTTTTTTGGTCTAGTATGAATTCGGGGACCTTTCTGAGTTATTTCGGGTCAAATTTTTAGACAAGTCTGTGAAAAAGCGGCCTAGTTTCGAAGATACGGCAAAATGAAATCCGCCGGAAAACCGTCTGTAAAAACTGAAAGTAGCACTTAAAGTGCTAAGGAGGAAAAGGTTGAGATCCTTTTTGGTTCGCCAGTTGGCTTATCGGGCTGTGCTGAGGCTCTCCTCGTGACTGCAGGTCGCCACGAGGGTGTCTCCAACCCTACCGGGGTTGTAAAATTTACGAGACCGCGGGAGTTAAGATGCCCCTGGATTCATATCCAGCCTTACCGAAAAGGTTGGCCCCCTAGTGGGTGCATGTTAAATAGGCGAAACATTTTGTTTTTATCATTTCTTAATAAAATTTTCGTTTAACGTCATGCTTCAGTGAGGCGAAGTGGAAAACGGGCTGTTTTAGATTAGCCAAGAAAAGTTTGGTATCAGAGATCGATCGATGAAAAGCCATATAGATGGCAACAGGATTAGTTTGTTCTATCTTGGTAAATTTTTTGACTTTGGTAATTTGAACGAATACAGGAGATGTTTTGTGCATATAATAAAATGAAAATCAAATTAAATTCATTGAATTTCATCGTTTTTCTTTAGGCGAAAAGATTTGCCAAATAAATGGCCGACCATTGGAAAGTTACGGACAAGCTGCGCGGACTAATAACTCAGTATCCTTTGAAGATTATCTAGTACCATCACCATTCTGGCTTAGGAACCTTGTGTTTGGAGGGTGGGGGAGGGCATATCATACCTTTTCATTACATCAATGCAAATCGTATGTATAGTATATATAGCATACTTCAACAAATACTTGCTAGTATTTTTGGAACATGTATTTTTTTGTACTTGTACTAGTTATACCTAGTATGTGAAAATCCTAGTAAAAATCTTTTTAAAATGTTCAAAACAAAAAAAAGACACTTATTAAAATAAATACTGGGAAATTTTCTCTGCGTTTAACTTTCTTTGTCGCCTTTTCATGGCCATGTATAAGTGGTAAATAGAAAAAATACTAATCATATGCATAATCCTTTTTCATAACTACATTTTACATCAATCAAAAACGAATTGACACAATTGATTGACTCACACTGATTGACTCATCCAAATGACTGAGTCGAAGTGTGTCGACACACTAAACTGAGTCGTTTTTCCCATCTCTAGTCCAAATACAGAATGAATTCCGTTGATATGTGATGGCTCAATCGGAAGTTATAGGCCAAAAAGTAGATTTTTTTCCTACGTGATTTTTCAACATGGCGCCACTGCCACAGGGTTACCCGCATATCGAAATCAGTTCAATCAGACTTGGTCCTAATTATTCCCAACATGCGCTGTAAATTTCATGATTTCGGTCGTCGATTCTCGTGAACAGAAGTATCGAGTGCAGAAAATAGAGGTAATTTGGTGACGAGTTGCCGTTCTTGTGCAAATCAGAATTTTGAAAATTTCAAATTCACATGGTGGACAAATGATAAAATTTATCAATGATTTGAATTTTTCGTCAAAAAGCGAAAAATTTTCAGGACGGTCGATGATTTGAAGCAGGAGTGGGCAAACGGTCGATCGCAAACAGTTCAACAGTCGATCACAGACATTTTTAATAATTTACTATGTTAATTTAAAATGTGAACTAAAAATTTAGTAGACGATTTATTCAGTACATATTGGAATGGGCCTTGGCTTAATAGATCCAATCGGACAGTCCACGTAGTTTCAGTTCACACAAAAGCTCGCAGAGCCTAGGTGGCGGATAAGCCAAAGGGAAAATCCGAGATAGCTATGCTCTCGATTTGTGTAATTTATAGATTTATATCATTTTACTGCTTCACTAAATCTCGTATACGTATACGGTTGTTCCATTTCCTTAAATCTCTGTGTTCTAAAGTACACACTTTATATTTTTGCTTCCCGCTGTACACCTTGCCTGCATTTGCATTCGTCTCACTGCTACCTGCTACATAAATTGTCACACACACAGCGCAACAAAGGTTAATCTCAATTTTAGCTAAAATAAAATTTAAAAGTGAAATCTTTTCACCCCAATTTTGTTTGTGCAGTTCATTCTTTGGAGCTAAAAAGTGACATTTGGTGTTTGAATTTGAAAATTGAATTGTGTTAATGTCTTTTCAAAAACAAAATCGTTCGAAAATTGAAATTCTTGACATCTTGACATCCCCGCTTTTCTACATTTTCAAAATTTTTGCTCGAAAGAATGACCAGATAATGGAGACATGTCAAAATTTAGCTTCACGATTAACTCAGTTGCGGATGAACTAAACAAAAATGAATGAACTGCACATGCTAAATTACTGGTGAATGTAAAATGCAAAAGCTGAAAGACATCCTTCAGTTCGCGAAAAAGTCCGGGGCTTTCGATGGCTGCTTGGAACGATTTTTTTTTCTCCTGGCCCATTTATCTGGTATCACTACACGGTTAGAAATATGAGGATATATTTTAACATGCCTTTTGTATTACAGCTATATACAATACAGAAGAAATTAAATTTCAATTTCCTACGAACATTAAGGCATGTTATAAATAATAAAAACTTTCATTTTAATACAATTTTATTAGATTAAAGCAATTCACTTTCAATACTATAGTTAAATTCTTGAAGTATTCCTTTTTTATACGTATAGACTTAATAGGTGCGTTTTTTTGCTCCGGTACAGAGTAGAATAGAACTATGCCACAAAAACAACGATCTAGTATAAAACAACAGTCCTTTCGCTAAGACTGACATAAGTTGCTGCATTTGCTGTGGTACCACACAACAGCTGAAAATAAAGAAAGAAAATAACGAATATACACTACCACAATCGATAAAAAATAGAAAAAGAACTAACAGAAAATTATTTCTTTTAGCTTTCTATACATTATGAGTGCTTTTTCTAATTTCCTAACTACCAAAACATTCAACATAACCATGAAAAACCCAAAGCCACCTCACAGAAAAAAAAACTTCTCATGAGCTTTTATTTTTTCCATCAGCACATTCTACACTTCAACACGTGAACTACAAATGAGGAATAGATTTTGTGTACTAGTGAATTCACTGGGACAGGATTGTTGTTGTTTACAATGCATATGTCCTATTCTCTACTGGATAGAGGAGCAAAAAAACACGCCTTATATTTAACACTCTAAATACGATTCTTCGAAAAATTGGTTCGTGATTGAACAATCGCGCTCACATATTGCATCATTATTTTCTATTTATTAACTTTAAACCCTACTGGGTTAACATTGAATGCATGGAGTAATTAATCGTAATATGTATAAATTGAAAGTGATACGTTGTGATTTCTTATTTGTCATTATTTATTAGACAGTGAAATGGATAATATCGAGGAGTTTTACCTAAAAGTGAAATATTTACGCAAAGACAAATTCGAGTTAGTGAAGTTACCCCCTTGCAGTGAGTTTGAAAGTGACTTTATTAAAGTAGCGACATCATTTATCAGGTAGTGAATCAAAATTTCCAGAATTGAAACTGAGACGCATTATTCTGTTGATAGTGGCAAAAAATAGGGAAACTTCTGTGCTAAGGGATTGGAACATTCTAATAATATATATAAATGATTTACTTGCTTCTGTTTCCCAATTTGAGAACTGTGCATGCTTCATTCTTTGCATGGATTCATCAGTCTCTTCCGAAAGTAAAACATGTGCTTATTCTGCGCTTTCTGTTTGTAAGAATGTTATATTTGATTTATTCAACCCCATCAATCCTTTACAGCGATCAGATTTAAGGCAAGGTCAGGCGATCAAATGCTGCAATTGGAGCAAATTTACTAATTAATGATCTGGTATAGAACTTATTTTTCAGTTATCATGGTTGAAATTTTAATATTCGTTAAATTAACTAGGCTCTTAAATCCTACTTGGTAAACAACGAATGCCATTGGATTTTCGCAAAATATTCTCACAACGGAACATCAAAAGATACATCGCGGAGACCGTTTGTTGGATATAGTATTGATTTTCTCCGCAGAATCAGTTTCAATTACCCTGGAAAACATGAAAAAATGTGTAAAGGTTATTGAATGTGATCATGGTTCCCTTCTTGTCTATAAATCAGCATAGACAACGTATATCATCTCTAAAGCTTATCAAAGCAGAGAATATTGAAACGGGAAACTCGATCGTTTTGCGGAATCAGCCTCCGAAAGCAGAATCAAATTGGAATTGTTTTTTCGGGATGATTAAAATTGAATTCAATTTTAATCATCCCGCAAAAACAATTCCAATATGAAAAAATTGCTTGTGCAAGAGCAATCATCACTGAAAGTACCGAACAGTAAATTTGATGGAATCGGAAGCACTTTGGAGATATGCACAACAGCAAATATTATTTATGCACATTTTACAGGATTTACTATGTAACCCGAAAATCAACTCAGGATATTTCTTTCATAAAATTAAAAATCTGAACGTTAAGAAACATTGCTAAGATGGAATTTTCGGAAGGTGCAAAGTGACTAGACGAGATAACTCAGTAGGGAGCAACATGAGCTTGGTGAAGACGACAAAGAGTTTTTCAAAAACTGTTTAGATATTGAAGAAGCAAAACAAAACAAAAAAAAAACGATCCAAAACAATTATTGCCAGAGAATGTTGTCTTCAAAAGTAGCTGTACTGTCTAATTGGTATGAATGAACTTTGATATTTTTCAAAACCTTATGTGTGGGTAATTTTTAATTTTAAATCATTTCCTGCTACGATTTGGTGAGACTAAGAATTTGTTATTTAAAAAGTTAAAACTGTATGATGCTAGATGCGCCTTATTTGTTAGTTCCTTATATATTGGTGTTTAATGTAATAATGAAAATAAAACTATTTTTGTAAACTATACATATAATTTGTTTTCTTTGAAATTCTAAAGGTTATCAAAGGCTAGTAGCACTGCAATGGATTATTGGAATCCATTCAAAAGTAATTCCAGCGTATATTACTTTTAAATCGCTACTTTATTTGGCATTAATATCGATTCATATTAAATTAATAATATTCATACATTCATAATCTCAAAGTATCTCCAAGTGAATTAATATTCACTACGTCTAGAATGCAAATCAATTCATAGAGTATTATAAAATTCTAACTACAGCTATATTAATGTTTAATATTTTCAATATTAAGGAACGTGTTTTAATATTTGAACACTATTAAAATTTAATATATTTTTGGTGTAGACATATATACAATACAAAAAATATTGAAATCTACACCGACATTTCTAACCGTGTATGTACCAATAGGTCCATGTGCCAACTAGTACAACCTAAACTAACCTACTGGTGCATGTAATATTGAAAAGTTTTGTCCTGAACTGGAAAATTTTAAACAAGAATTCGAGAGACGATTTGCAAATCTCAATAACCTTCAACCGATTTTTGAATTTATTTCATTTCCTTTTAGAGAATTCGATAACGAGTATATTTCATCAAATCTAGTTCATACTTTACAATTGAATTCATCGGATCTAGAGTTAGAAACTTTAACGATAGCACGCGCAAACGAAAATTATTTTTCGAATTTTATTACCATAAAAAATATCCATTATTGAGATTGGTGGCATTTATCGATGTGAAGCAAAGTTTTCTCAAATGAAAAACATCAAATCGCAACTTAAGAGTTATCTGACTGATGACCACTTAATCGCATTTATTCGATTGTGCATCAGTGCTTACAAGCCTTACTCTACAATACTTTTTGATGAAATTGAGAGTCACGCATATACATCTAAAATGTATCCAAAATATTTATTAATAAAGTACATTGCACAAAGTAGTAATACAATGTATTTAATATATTAATATCAATAAAGACCGTAATTAAATTCTTATTTGTTTTTAATTTAACCCGTTTTTCGAAGTCGATCGCGCATAAGTTAAAAAAATTGATGTCGATCATACCAGTATTAGGTTTGCCCACCTCTGATTTGAAAGAGCTGTTTTTCAGGACGTTTTTACACACACGCACTGCAAATTTTACGATGATCCAACGTTTCTGTCAGAAGTTATGATCAATCAAAATTTGACAAAAATTCCTTGCTTACCTTTAGCACTCAGCACCCATACGCGACTCAAAATTTCCAATTCTTTATTACAGGCAAGTTTAAGACATAACAAGTTTTCATTTCCAATACTTTTTTTCACCACAAATGTACTCTGCATTGAAATATAGAAGTTTAGCAAGCTGTGGACCTACCCACTATATACATCAATATCCTCCAAAAATTTTAGCTATATATATATATATATATATGTATATATATTTATATATATATATATATATATATATATATATATATATATATATATATATATATATATATATATATATATATATATATATATATATGTATACATACAAATATATATATACATGTATATATATATAAATATATATATATATATATACACCCGAGCAGATCAAATTTTGTTAAGGGAGAAAATCGATTTTATTTCCTTTGCGTTTTCTAAAAGTAGCATATTTCAACCGCATTCTCTGCAAATTTCAGACGAATCGGACAATTCGTTATGGAGATAAATAACTTTGAATGAAGTCGTATCAATGCATAAAGAGTTTTTTGCATACTTTAAAAGCATTTAACTCGAAACTATGTTTTCGAAGTCGGTGATCATTGTAACTTGAACACGGCTTTATCGATCAGCATGAAATTTTCCTTGCTTATTTTATATGTAGGATTTTTTACGAAGGATTTTTTGATTGGATGATATATTTTTTTCCAATAGCCGAAAATGTGATTGAAATTTTGGTCGAAAATACAATTTCGAATTTCAACAACCGCCATTTTTCGAAAAGTCAAAATCTGCCAAAGTCCTTCATACATCCGGAGTACTATGTCATTAACTAATAATCCCCGATTTTGTTTTTATTTCGGATGATCCAGTGACAAGCTACAGTGATCACGGCAAAACAATTTTTTTTGGACCCCTCGAAAATTTATTCTATTTCGACTAATTTTCAACCTTTTGCCTTAAAAAAATTACAATAGTTTCTACAAATATATTTCCATCAAGTAAAAAAATATTTGTTTTTTTTTAACGTCCCAAGTGTACCTAGCCCCTTAAGTATAGTGAATTCAACAACAAAATCCTGCACATGTGACTTAACAAACTTGTATTTGAATTTCAGTAAACATACTTAACAAAATTTGATCTGTTCAAGTGTGCAAAAAAACGTACCTTCTATAAACATAGAAATATTAATTTTCGGTGAAACAAGTTTAATGCTAAATTTTCTTCGAAAATCAGTAAAAATCAGGCGGAAAGTTACTCTCCATTTACTTAATTCAAAGGTTCATTCTATGGAAGATAACAAAACTGCAGCCCCATGCCCCTGGCTGTATTCCAATCCCAAACGACGATTAAGAGCATATGAACGAAAAAAGCATAATCAATATCTTCCTCATTGCAAACAACGCGCTTTCCTATGCTAAAACGCTAAGCGGATATCTGAAAACATCCTGCAGCAAGTAACCTATTGAAATAAGCAAAAGTCGGTGATTATCCTGCAAAGGACACCAAGAGTGAAAAAGCTCGGAGAGTAAGCATTTCTCTTTCTCTCCAAAAAGTCGAATAGAAGAGCTTCTTGTCAACTATTTTCTGCATACAAATACTGAATTTCAAAAAGTCCTCAGAGCTTTGAGAAAGAAATCAGTGAAGAGAAGAAATTAATTTTGAAATCGGGACCATCCCCCCGAAAGCTCCAGTTCAAGGCAAGCTTCAGAGCTAACTTATGCTGGAAACGCTTTGTGTCAGCAGTTGATTTTGAGAAAACATACGGAGAGGTGTCACATATATTCAAACTTAACTCGTTCAGTGTGTCAAAAGAACCAAATCTCTTTTTGTTATTTGTTGATTGAAAGTGGCTCCCTAGTGTAAAGTTCCATGTGTGTAAGTTAGACTCTACGGGAAAAAATCTTAAAGTTGCTAAGCAGTTCGCAGTTCACTTAAAGATTAGAGTGGTTTGATCGGGAAAAGATAGTTCGCTAAGTGAATTTCAATGTTCAGTGAAAAGTGAATTGGACGTGGTAGCGTAGGAATTATAGGCCCATCGAGAATTCAGAGTTTGCATAAATTCAAAGGAATATTTGAATGGTGCAGTGTGTTGAAATCTTTGTGTTTTATGAGAGAGCATAGGAAGAGCTAGATTTCCATTACATTAGCCAGTGTGTGAAAGACATAAAAGAAGCTTTGTTTTCGACTTGATACGGAATATATGCTTATAGGGTTTAACGACAGCAAAGCCGCATTTATTAAGGATATAAATTTCCCATTAGCACTGTTGGGGTGAAGGTAAACTTTTGCAAACATAAACATTTTTATTTTCGGTCTACATTTCGAAAAAATTGCCATATTTACAATATTTACAATGTCTTTCATGAATAATATAATTAAATTGATCATTTAAAAAGCCTGGTAGATCCTTAGATTTAGTCTTTACTTAGGTAGAAAGAGAACGAAACATTGTGTTTACTTTATTTCTGTACTTTTCTAGGCTGAATTGTTTCATCTGGCTTGGATCTTGCATCATTTTGCCAGCAGCATTAGCTTTTTTTCGTTACTCAAGAAAGTCTTGCCAAATTATGCTCACTACACTATATAAAAAGTTCAATAATTATTTGTGAATATTTAATTGGCATAAAGTTCGAGCACGAATCAACGCAAATATTGTTTTAAATGTTGATTAATTCGCGGAAGCGATTCAGCAATATGAAAGAAAATCAAATGCGTATGCAGAGAACGAAACATTGTGTTTACTTTATTTCTGTACTTTTCTAGGCTGAATTGTTTCATCTGGCTTGGATCTTGCATCATTTTGCCAGCAGCATTAGCTTTTTTTCGTTACTCAAGAAAGTCTTGCCAAATTATGCTCACAAAATTATCTCCTAAATTTCATCCTCATCCGTTTGACGTCGACTATAGCCTAACTAACCATTCCACCACTAAGCGTGTCGTTTACAAAAAATATTACTCTTCGGCTGCTTTTCCGTTTCTTCTATCTTCGTTTTTCTTTCTCTCGATTTTATCTTCGTTCCCTCATTCTCGCTTCTTTCACGCGTACATCAGTCAGGTCGATTAAATTACTTTCAAACTCAGTAATTTCTTTTATACGTATTGAAGATTCTTCCTTGGCCGCCTCCTCTCTGTCTACTAAGTTTCTTTCGTAATCGTAAATGGAGCTGCTTTTTCCATTGCTATCAAAGGAACTAAAATGCTTTGCAAGGCGATTTTGTGCTGAGTGAACGCTGAGAACGTAATAGGTGCTTATGATGACACTTTAACTGAATATTTTATGGTTGACCAAGGCGTTTCGGTCCACGACTGGCAGACGCAATGGGAACTCAAGTCAAGTTTTCAACACCACAACAATTTGTTATTTCCGCCTTCTATCGAAAATAAATTGTAAACGTATTCGAATGATGAATGATTGTTTGGAAATGGATGCATAGTTAAGCGGGCGACTGATATGTGTCAGGAAGGTTAATGGCCACTAGAAAAGCGATAATAGTGTTTTTTCCTTCCATTATGCTTATTTTACTGTTCACGTTATGGGTCCAAACAATTTCAGCTAACCTTACCATGTTAGCCCATTCGGAGAGATAATTAATGTGATATAACGTTGGGCTCATTGATATGCTTCTCACATATGATTCCACATATGTATGTCTCTCATTTATGGGGTTCTTTCCGTAAATTTTTGAATATTCTTGAGCCGTAATTTTGTTCCTTGCCCTGTAGATGAGTGTTTGAACGAAAAACATAGGGTTTGTCGAGTAACCCAAATAGTTAGTGAAACAACAGATCCCATTCAGGAGAAACAGATAAGATAGCTCGAAAATAAGATAAAATCGATTTTTACCCCAGAAATTGTTATTGGAATTGAAACCAGAACATGTTCCCAGAGCTTCTTATACAAATCTTAATTCGTCCTGATATGTTGAGTGCTTAACTGAACGTCCCTCGTTCAAGTGCTGGCGTGAATGGCAAGTTTCGAATGCGTTTCCCTTGAAACGACTTTTTTCTATTTGGCTACACTCTGTCTTAAAAAGGTTCAAGCCTATAATTTTAAAAAGCGATGTTTGATGTTTTGGGTTGGCTACAAAGTCGTGCGTTTGTTTTATGATTTTCAAAGCAATTTTAATAACACAAGTAACAAACATTATTCAATTATCATCATCATCACCGATGGCACGACAGCCCAAGTGGGGCCTTGGCCTCCAGTAACGTCCGCCTCCAATCGTCTCAATCCTGCGACCTGGTTCTCCAATTATTGAGCCCCAGTATTGACCTGCTGCCTGCATCTATCGTGTCTTCCCAACGTTTCCTCGGCTTACCAACTGGACGCTTCCCTTGTGCTCTACCTTTCAACGTTCTTTTAGGCAGTCTATTGGCCTCCATCCTCTCGACGTGGCCAGCCCATTGTAACTTTCGTAATTTAATGCATGTAGATACAGGTGGGTCGTCATATATATGGTACAACTCATTGTTGTATCACATTCTCCACTCTGTCCCTTCTTGTATGGGGCCAAAAATTCGTCATAGCACTTTACGCTCAAATACGTCCAGAGCCTTTTCGGAGTCCGTAGTCAAAGTCCAGGCTTCGCTTCCATAGAGAAGCACAGGTTTAATGAGTCTTTTGTATATGCGAAGCTTATTATTCTTGTGCACGTTCGTAGACTTGATTATGGGGAGTATGGAATAGTACGCCTTGTTTGGTGCATTTAGTCGTCTTAAAATTTCGTCCTTTTCACTGCCTGCACTGCCTAAGTAGATGAAGTTATCTACATTATCGATGTTGTAGTTTCCTGAGGTCAAGTTTTGTCTGATTGGCGCCATTTTTCTTGTTTGGGTCATTAATTTGATTTTATCTTCGTTGACCCGTAGATTTATTTTCCTTGCTTCTGACTCCAAAGTTAGGAAAGCTTTCTTTGCTTCTGATATGGTCCGTGCCATAATGTTGACGTCTTCGCGAATGCTACTATTTGCGTGGACTTGAACAGTAGTGTGCCTGTTGTATCAGCTGGTATTTTTCTAATGAAGTGTTCCAGAGCAAGGTTGAATAGCATCGGGGCAAGTCCATATCCTTGCTTTAAGCCTGAGTTAGTGTGGAAGCTGTTGGTTAGGTCACTGTTGACTTTGACTTGAGATTCGGCGTTCATCATTGTTACCTTGGTCATGCGGACGACTTTTGTTGGAATTCCCAAGTCGAGCATGATTCGGTAAAGTGTATTTCTATCTACGCTATCATATGCTTGCTTGAAATCTACGAAGACCTGGTGCACGTCGATATTATACTCCCAGCATTTTTCAAGCACCTGTTTGACTGAGAATATTTATCTATCGTAGATCGTCCGGACCTGAAGCCACCTTGATACTCTCCTATTATGTTATCATAGAGGGGCTTCATTTTGCGTTCAATAATTTTGGACAACACTTTATAGGACGAGCATAATAAAGCAATGCCTCTGTAGTTTTCGCAACGTAATTTGTCTCTTTTTTTTGTAAATAGGGCATATAATACTTTTTCGCCAATCGTTTGGCAACTGTTCTGCTGCCCAAATTTTTAGTATTAATTGGTGGAGAATGTTGCATAGAAGAGTAGCACCATTTCTGAGTAATTCGGGAGGTATTCCATCTATTCCAGGAGGTTTATTTATTCGAAAGTTACGTATGGCTGCCGGCTTCGAATGTTGGTGGAATATGGCTTCGAATGTTGGTGGAGAGTTGTGAATGTCCTGCTCTGCTTCTGGATTATTTGGATCTGATGAATTTGTCGTCGGCGCGGGATTAAGCAGCTGTTTAAAATACCGTGCTCATCTTTCTTTAATCTCGACCGAGTTACTGATGATGAATCCACTTTCATCCTTACGAAGGCTCGTTCGCGGTTTGTATCCCTCGCGTAGCTGCTTGATTGAGGAATACGCAGCTTGTAGATCGTTATAGGTCATGCTTTCGTTCAGTTTCTGGATCTTGTCGTTGGTAAGTTGGCGTTTCTTTTGACGACACATTTTTTTTGCCTGTCGCCGGAGGATGTTATAGTTTTGGTTTTAGCTCGTGTTGGTCGTTGGATTAACTCTTTTTAAGCCTCATTTCTCTTTGTGATAGCATCTCGACACTCATCATCGAACCAGTCATGCCGAGGGTTTTGGCGTTTATGTCCTAAGGCTTTTTCTGCTACTGTTTTGATTCCTTCTTTTACCTTCGTCCACATGGTTTCAATATCTGCGTCGTTTTCTTCTACCAGCGGGATATCTTGGAGTTGATTTTCGAGCGTCAACATGTATGTAATAGCTACCGATTTTTTTTTTTGAGTTTTTCCTGGTCGTATTTCGGAATTCGTGATTTTGAGTGTTTTTCACACCTCGATATACGACATCGGTATTTCGCTCTAATAAGGTAATGTTCGGAGTCACAGTTCGTGCCACGTAGTGTTCGGACATCAAGAATGCTGGTGGCTACCCTTTTTTCTACGAGAACGTGGTCTATTTGATTGTAGGTGCGACCATCTGGTGATGCCCACGTTCGTTTGTAAATGTCTCGATGTGGGAAGTATGTTGAGCTTACTAGAAGATTCCTGCTAGCTGCGAAGTCAATCAGACGCTGCCCGTTTTCGTTCGTAATTGAATGAAGGCTGTGTCCTGCTGTGGTTCCTCTATGAGCCTCCTCGCGGCCGATTTTTGCATTGAAGTCACCTAGAACAATTTTCACGTCATTCGTCTAACATGCTGTAAAAATCGTCCTTCACAGCGTCTTCCTTGTCTTCAGTTGGAGCATGGCAGTTCACCAACCAAACATTGGCGATCTTATCTGATGACCTTTTGTCATTTTTCAATTAGTTTCATAACGACGCTTTCGTAGAGAGTTTCGTTTTTGTAAGCAAAAAACTGAATCAACCTCAGAGCAGAGAGATTTAACGATGATACAAGCGTATACATATTCGAAATTCAGTTAGGCGATTTAACTACACAGATAAATAGAATAAATTGAATAAATTGAGAGCATACCTACTTCAGATGTTCCCTTTGGATTCTCCACTACCTAACCTCTGCGAGCTTTCGGGAGAGAATTTTCCAAATTAGTTATAGCTTGTTAAAATTGTATCCATATGGCCTGCTTATGGTAGATATTTTCTTTTCGCGGGAGCCAAGACTGTCAAATTTGCCCTTAGTCCCATAGTTTTCCTTCACTACTAGTACCACTGTATTCACTATTTTCTGTTTCTTATACACATATATCTATCTTTCCCGATTAATTCATTTTTGGCAGCTTCATTTGAGTTCAAATGGCCAAATATGTATTTAATCTGATGATGTCTTGGTGGAAGATTACGGCTTTATGAGTACCCAGTTCTTGAAGCTTTTACTTGATCGCTTTGTCCAATTTAATTAACTGGCTGCAGTAACATTCGAATTGATAATTTTGTTCCTTGGGATCAAAATAGACAATGCCTTTAAATCCCGTCAAACACTCAACATAACTTTCTTGTAATGAATGTCGGCTTTTGATGTCGATTGTGCAGGCGCATCTCGCTTACTGTATGATCTTTTTAGCACGATGTTAGCGTAGACAACTTGTTTTTCATCGCCCGTTATGATTTGCTTTAAAAATGGATCGATTTCGTTAATCACAAATGAATCAATCACAAATTAAATTCGTTTGGTGAGATGAATTTCGTTCAATTTGTGAGGAGCCCAAATACGGAGCTTGTTAACGTGACCAAGTTGTTTTAAATATCTTTGAGCTCAGATATTTTATATGTTAGACTTCTCTGCGATCTCTCCTGTCGGCTATTTTCCATAATTCCTCTTAGTTTTTCATTATTAACTTCAGTTGGCATCCAGAGTGTGGTGCATCTTTGAGATCAAAAACACCAAAACGAAAATGATCAATCCAATTCTGGCACTGGCATTCTGTTTATGATTTTCCATCATAAGTATTGCCCAGCTTATTTCCGAGCTTGCACTGCGTTTTTATCTATTCGGAAGTAATAAAGTAAAATGTGACGAAAATGATCAGCTGGAATCACTATTTCAAACCAATGCAAAGCAATAAATGAAAATCGAACTTGAAACTTTTTTTTACTGAATAATCTATGAAATATTAGATGTGAAATATCATATACGGTCTGAAGTTTGCTATGGAGAAGGACAGGTGAAAGCTGTGACCTTCAAAGTGCAAACGAATAGCAAAGTCTTATATTCTTATATTCATTTATTTATTTATTAACTATTGCGGTGCATATATCCTCCAATTACAGGGTCAAGAATGAAAATGAAACATAAAAATAATTAAAAATAATAATATAAGAAAGAATTAAGTAATTTGAAACGAACGACAAAAATTAAAACTAAGGTTAAATTGCAATTCAAGGTAAAATTTTCAATACATTCTTGAAATTTAAAAAAGATTGCGGAAGAGGACCAAGCTTAAGAGCATTGTGCATTCTGGGAAGACGCAACAAAAATATTTCCGTACGTGAAAACGGAATAGAAAAACCTCCGATGATCGACTAGGGCGACTAGATTCACGTCTGGCTATCTAGAAACCCAGATCTGATCAAAAAAAAAGTCTTGGCAAAGTTTGAAAAGAAAACACTCATCGAGGAACAATCTACGCGATTCTAACGAGAACATACGAAAAATGGGAAGGCGAGAGGAGTAGGGACAATAAGGGGATGCTGAATTTAAAAAATAACGAGCGAGCGCTGAACTGATTCTATGGCGTCAGATAAATACTGAAAGCGAGGTGACCAGATTTAGCACGCATACTCCAAAATACTGCGTACTAAAGAGACAAATACTTGACTGCAAGTGGAAATGACGGTAAACATATACGAAGAACGCAAGACAAAGCAGGTAATCCTAGAAGCCCTGGCTGTGATTTTGATGATGTGAACATCAAATTTTAATTTAGAATCAAACACCACGCCAAGGTCTTTAAAATGATAACTCATAGAGAAACACTAGACAATGAATAAGAGAATACATTTGAAGAATTTTTATATGAGAAAGACATCTGGTGGCACTTCAAAATGTTTAGTGGGAACAAGTTGTTTAGGCAGCAGTGATGAAGGGCAAACAAATCAGCTTACAATTGGCGATAATTGTCCGCAGACTTGATTGCTCAGTATAATTTTAAGTCATTTGATAGTAAAAGACAGGAGGAGTTGATAACAGAAAGAAGGTTATTGACAAACAGGATAAAAAGTAAGAGACCTAGGATAGATCCTCGATGAACTCCGGATGTGGGATACATAGGAGAAGAAATGGAATCTTTTAAAGTGACTCTGCAAGGACGACTATGAAGATAGGAGGAAAGCCAGGAGAGGTGGAGACTAAAAATATCAAACCCATTAAGTTTATTGAGCAGCAGGTTATGGTTCACAGAATCAAAAGCCTTCGCAAAGTCCGTTTAAATTACATCAAATTACATGATAATCGAAGGCAGAAGCGACAAAATTAGTGAACATCGTAAGATTGGTTGTAGTAGAGCGTCCCTTGACCGTGAACTGTGCTACTGAGGAGCAAGTAAAGGTTGTAGAAATGGATAAACTCTATTATAGGCATGGCGTTCAAAGAGTTTACTAAAACAGCAGCGGAAGGATATAGGAGAATATGACAGATGGATGACCAGATTTAATGTTTGGGAAAATATTGGCGGATTTCCATAAAGAAGGGGATACACAAGATGCCTGGTTAATGTTGAAAAGGATAGCTAAAAGAACACAAAGAGAATATGAGAGCAATTTGATAAGCATATTGGGAATACAGTCAGGATCGGAACTAGCATTATAATCTAAAGTATGCATAAGAGTTGCATTTTCCAAAGGATTGGTGCTAATCATGGAAAAGAGAGAAAAGAAACGGGGGAAAACAGAAGTTATAGAGGTATTGAGTGGCTTTTTTCAAAAGAGAAGGAAAAGAAGGCAGCGAATAAATCGTAAAAAGCCTGAAAACTGAAAGCAATAACATCATTAAGATACATATACTTTGGAACTGAGGAATTTGACTTGCGGGAACCGATATAGGACCAAAATAATTTTGATTGATCAGAGCAAATTGAAGCCTCGATGCTCGAGAAGTAATCACGCTTTGTCTGCTTGAGCACTCTTTTAGCATCACAACGCGAACTATGGAATTCCTGAAGATCAGTGGGTGAGCCCGTCTTCTTCAGCTTGTCACTAGCTTTTTTCTTAGCTTTTAGAGCATCAGAGACTTTCAATGTGGACCAAGGAACATCATTAGGTTTGAGAAAACGTTTGATGGGAGTAAAGCGAAAAATTAGATTAGAACAGAAAAAGTAAAGCTTGGACAATACAATATCAGCAGCCAATCCTTTGAAAAATACCAGTGGATAAGATTTGAGTGGATATTTTTTGAAAGTTAGCTTTAAAGAATTACGGTTTTTATATGTCTTATGTGGCTTATATGTTTCATAGTTTCAAAGCAGACACTTGAAAAAAATTTTTGTTAAAATGTGTGCAAAAAATATTTTCAAAGTTTGAGTTAGTTCTCTAAGGAAAAAAATAATGAAAATCACTAAAAACAAACGTATTTCTTAATTATTTTTCTCTTTAAGCTAAAAGGTCTAAATTTATATTAGAATTGACCTTGAATGCGTTTCAGTGATTCCCGGATACATTATTGCATACATTATTCCATAAAAAAAAATGTCAAAGTCGGTGTTTTCCGATAGGTCCACCAAGTTCGTTTTACTCTGAAGATAGTTTGAACATGATTTAAGTACTGTATTTAATTTAATAAAATTGTTTCCTGCAACAACACAAGAGTGATTACGTAGTCGGGGAATGTTCATGAGCGTATGATTGGATCTTCTCATGGAAACAATAAAAAAAAATTAGAAAAATTTGGTTTGAAAAATTTCAGTTGAGTGATTTGAGGCATCGCAAGAATAAACAGAATACAAAATAGTTGTCATGAGGACCGTTGGTTGAATCAATCAAGTTGGTTGAGCAGAGTTGAAAATTATTGCCCATAAAATCTTGACCGGGTTAATCAAGCTTTATAAGCAGACATTGTATGAATGTGGAAAACATTTATGTTTAAAAGCTGTAAAATAGATTTTCCAAGGTTGAATTCAAGTGGGTATCACTACCCAAAACAGAGCATTGTGACAGTGGCTTGCACAGGCGGAAGTAAGGTGCAATTGCCTCCCCTATTGAATAGCTACTCTTACAAATGTGTAATTCCACTCTACCCGTACTACATCCTTGCCGTGCCTTCACAGTAATTTACTGAAAATCAAGAAAAAGATGTGCTGCATTCGGGTGTTTGCTCCTCTATCCTCTTAGTTTTGTGCACGTTTATGATTTTCATTCGAAGTCTGTCAAAGTATCTTTTGCCCAAAACATCACAGGATAAAGACTATACATGTACTCTTGCTTTTTCTATGGACTCATTCAAATGATATTTTGGCAACGTGATATCATACTAAATATTTATCACTGTTCTAACTGCTTTCAAATCTTATTAATATACTTGCTAACTAAAATAATATTGATCGTTTCTTGGTATCTGCTTGACCTCACTTCTATTTTTCGGTGAAAATATTAACTACAGACTGTTTTAAAAGCAATCTCGCAACCCCACTGTGTAACTATGTAAAAACTTCGTCTTCCTACCGACCAATTCCCACCGATTCAATCGCAATCGCACTAATTTCTTCAAACACGGTCCTTCTGACCCGATTTCGATACCACTCCTGCTAGTATTATCACCACATCATCAATCTCTCAAGTCGATTGCAATCGGAAATAATTAAAACTGTGCGTACATCTACAATGTATTTCGTAAGATTAATTCTGAGTGTCCTGGGAATCCAGAGCAACTGAAAAGGAAAACATTTGCGAAAGCTTACTCCCATTAATGTTATTTATTTATTTACATCGCTATCGTCTCTGGGGACTATTATCAGGATAGCAAACACATGAACTGTCGGACGTGATACATGCTTGTCTGTGATGATACCTCTATTTACTGCCGTGTAAATAGCACGTGTGAATTGAAGATGCGCATGAATTCGCTTATATTAGGTGTAAGGCTTAATTGGGCTTTTACTGAACAAATGAAAGATGGACACGATTCATGAAGATAGTGAACTGCTTGAAGATGCTGAGTCAACTGTTACTTAGTTGTGTATACTACCTTGAACTTATTGAAAAAATTTGGAACTTCGAAAAAAAAGGTTTTAATGGCATTTAAACAATTACGTCAAAATATGAATTTTGAAATATTCTGATTTAACTAGTAAAGCCAGTAAGCCAAGCAGCCATCTATCAATGGTGTGTTGACCACTGAATGGCAATTGCCCGAGCAAATACACAGAAGAAGATAAAATTTATGTTGTAATGCTGATTAAATAAAAAAAAACGCTTCTGCATTAATTCGTATCATTAATATAACTCATCATAACTAGTGGTATTGAATCACAATACATGGAACCCACCTAGCGATATTGGGCTATGAAAAGCAGTCATCTGATGGAGAAGATTTATATATACCTATGTTCAGTCAATTAATATTTCAAATTAAATTTGAAAACGATAGTTTCCCAATTTACTTTCATGCAATTGCTTTCTGTTAATATCTGACATTGGTTAATAGTAAACAGTACCCACGTTGGGCGCATTTTTTTAACGAGTTAATTGTGACTTTATTACTTAGTAAATGGGCTGAAATGTAATTTGCTCGTACTTGATAAATTTTTTTCGCTATCTAAGCATTTTTTTTAATTGTCTCCTCAACTGGGCGAAAAAAATGTTTTGCATCGACTGAATCTTATAAAGTGTTACTTGATATGTTTTGGCCAATTTATTGTATACCTAAAATAGATTTACGTTAAATTATATTTTCTGTTAGTTCTATGACTTAAAGCGTGAAAACCAGGAGCTGATTCCAAGGCCAGTCAGGTGTTATTTTAGCCAAAGTTGTTTTTCTAGGATCTGGTTGAATGATAGCTTTTCCTAGTCAAAGTATGTTATTTCCATACATTTCACCGGAGCGGCTTTCGCTTTGCGATGAAATACTTCTATGAAAACAAACTACTCAACGGATTAAGTACCACCGCTATAACATCAGCAGTACTGGGTAGTAAATAGGCATAGTTATACCGTTTTTTAGCTCTTCATTTCTGCCGATGAGTTGGCACGTACGCTGTGTACATGCACATAGCCGCAGGCTTACCAAACTGAATCCAAACATCCATGTACCTTTATTCCCGGATCATAGTGTACACACAAAATTGTTTTGTAGTTATGTTTTCAAATGTTTCACATCAGCCAACAAAAGTTACGAATAAATATGAATACATGTTGTCCATACGTTCAGAACAAATCTTTACATGCACAGTACATACACTCATACCTCGCTCAAGCATATTTCCCTGGAAGCTGGAAACTGACGTGAAATTGAACCATTCTTTTGGCTACACAGGAAGTTTTATTGCTTCTCATGAACACGTTCTTCGCCACACATACTTCCGGAAACTATACGTGTGTGCTCTGCTCGACTACATAAAGCTGTGATGTTTTCTGTAGCCCACAATTGAGCCACTTTACTACACATTTCGTATCTACGTTCCGACATACAAATCTATGCAGCGCACTGCTAGGATTGCCAACTCTCCCGGAATTCCGGGATTCTCCCGGAAAAATACAGTTCATTTAAAAAATCTCCCGGCTCCCGGAATGAAGCTAATTTCTCCCGGAAATTTAACAAAAATTGCCTTCACGGAATTATTATATTTTATGCTCGCTTTTATATGCTCATAAATAATACAATATTATTGATTAAAATTCGTAAATTGCACTAGATTTGTACAATTGATTAAATAAAAGATCTGAGTGCTTCTTTATACGAGCCAATAAATGAGGATAAGTTGTACGACGATTACTGTTTGCTGTGAGAAGTGCAGGACCTTGTCGCAAGTAAAATAAAGAGGGAAGACTTGCGTTGGGTTAATTTTTTTGAAAAATGTAAAGAAGAATCCGGCAAAGAAATAAAAAAAACTTGTTACATTCGCTCTATGGATCCCTATCTGCAAATGTAGCCGCTGATCGTGTTTTCAGCGTAGTAAACGAACCTTGGTCAGTAGATATATAATACCAGTTCTGGCGCACTTAAGAGGAGCAAAAGGGGTGCAAATAAGAGGAGCAACAAGGACATGGTGCCTTCAATTATCGGCCCGCGCATGACGTAAGTGATGATCTTTGAACTAATAAACAGCTCAACTGGGCTTTTAGCTTATTTAACAGGGTTGTTTATCAGTTCAACTACCCTATTTATCAGCCCAACAAGGTTCTTTATTAGCTCAACAGGGTTGTTTATCAGTTCAGCTAGGTATGTTTATCAGCTCAACTGGGCTATTTATCAGTTCGAGATCACCGCTTACGTCATGCGTGGGATGCGCGTGCCGATAATGCAGGCACCATGTCCTTATTGCTCCTCTTTGCTCCTCTTATTCACTCTTCTTTCGTTCCTCTTAAGTGCGCCAGAACTGGTATTATATATCTACTGTGGTGAAAAAATCGTAATCGACTTAATGAAACACATGTAAAATCATAAATTCAGTTCAAATCATTCAAATTTTAATTACACATGTAAATAATTCTATAGCTTTATCCTTGCAAATCAAAAGACATTACAGGCAACTCGTTGTGTAAAGAAATATCATTTTAAATAAATAAAATTGTTTTTCATTTATTTTTTTATTTTCCCCCCGGATTTCCGATCCACTGAGATGGCAACCCTACGCACTGCAATCATTTACAGCCAAACAAAATCAAGTCAGCAAACATTCCCAGAAGCAATTTCACCAACTTTTTTTTATAAGCTTTCAAACAGCCATCGAGGAAAATTGTGCAGAAAGAGTTCAAACCAATTGGACGTGGTGGGAAAAAAGTGAGTCCAGGTCCAAGGCAGAGTCGGGCAGCGTTCAACGATTTCGCCATACAAGTTGAGTACTCATTGACTGTGACTCTTAAAGTTTTTAATTAGAGTCTTTTTCCTTATTTTCGTATTTGCTCAGCAAGTTAGAGGAATTTCACTGCTTATGGGTAGCTAACCAAGGTCCGTGCTTAAGGAGGACTCTATGTCCAGTGGCTCGAATTTCTTTTCAACTGCTCGTTGATTTTTTATTGTCATACCATCAAAAAGAAATAATGTGTTGTTTATGACGAAATATAACTTTCTATATAAATGGATTCAAAATATTGAATTAGATTTTAATAACTCCATGTCTCAGTTGTGAAACACATTTTCATGCTGTCGAAAAGCACACCACCCTTAATCACATCCAATCAAAAGCTCAGTAACTTCATAAAAGTCATAACGACTCTGCGATCCTTGACCAAGAAATGAATAAATTCACCCTCTCGTTTATAATTAACTAATAGCAAATGGGTCTTTCCAATCAAGATTATCCTCACTCAAAGTACAAACGGCACAATTTACCCCGGCTCAGACACTTGGCAACGGAGGTGGTGCTGATAGCGTTAGTATCCACTGGGAGGAAAGCCACTCTTGTGGAGCATACGTATGTATGGCAGGGCTTTCCTATTTGCTTTCTTCAGTACTCATTAAGTCAAATGATATTAATTAAGGAAAAGCTCATTTTCGAATCGAACTAAAGAAGGCACAAAAAACGGTGAAAGTTAATTAAGCAGTAAATGACATATATCTGTAAAGGGATCCCTTGTCGTTGAAAATCTCAACCTGTGCTGTACGGTGCAATTGAACAGTGAGTGTTGATACGGGAGGTAGTGAGTGGTGAAAGAAAAAGTTGTTTGAACATGTTTCGGGCTGAAGTTTTCTTATCTGGCATCGAATTGCTAGTAGTTGAATTTAATACAGATAGGCTTCAGACAAACACAATAAACTAAGAGGCAACAGAAAAATTATATGACAAAAGCCTTTTGCGTGGTAAACTTTTGCACGATAAAAATGATAAGTATACTGTTTGTGATTTATTTTCATGAAAATGCTTTGCTCTTCAATATTTAAATCTTGGGAAAATAATGATTTCCTGCTATAGCTAAAATCAATGAAATACTTGTCTCTAGCAGCTAAAGCGAATTTGGTTTGTTATCATTATTTGACGTTAAAATACTTGGAATGAAGAGAGATTGATTGACAATGTTATATGTAGGTATGGATTTTGACGCTTGTTATAAAGCTTGAGTTTTATAAGATTTCAAAATATATGTTTTTGGACAATACTAAAGGTTTTTACTAATGTTCGAAGAACATTAGTATTAAAATCGATTCGGCCAAAAATTCATATTTCCATATATATATATATATATATATATATATATATATATATATATATATATATATATATATATACATATATATATATATATATATATATATATATATATATATATATATATATATATATATATATATATATATATATCATCAAAAAATTTCAGTGAGATAATCTCAGGAACGCGCCATCCGATTGAGCTGAATCTTTCAGGATACATTGGTGTATATGCAGAATAGGTCCAGGTCTCACTAAATGTCATTTATCTTTAACCCTTTGGCACCGGCGGCCATTTTAGTGATATTTTTAATACACCTATTATTCCGTACACAAATAATTTTCGCAAAAATAATGTTGACGAAATAAATTTCGAACGTGTTTTACATGTGAATCGGATAATGTTTTGGAATTTTTTAACCCCATGTGTGCGCTGGGTGCCTAAAATGAGAACGGGAAAATTTGAAAATTTTTAAATTGCGATATTTTTTGACAGAGCTATTCAATCATTACAAAATTTTCAGGACATATTTGCATTATTAAGTTGTAGATTTGTGTAGCTTTTAATGAGCGTGCTGGCAACCCTGTAGCTAGGGCAGGTACTGAAAGTGAAAACCTCCAAATCATCGTCTCTCTTGAAAAAATGCCGTTTCTTCAAAAAAAAGCCACTTATATGTAAATCTTGTGCTTTGTTTACATAAACAAAAAATAAAATTTGGTATGGTATAACGGGCACGCCTGGTAACCCTTGCCCAATTTACCTATATTTCTAGCATCAAAAACTTCTGTTCACGGAAACTCACGATCCAATAAGCAGAATTAATTGAAATTTGCAGAATGTATTGGTCATAAATAGGGCCAGATCTGAAAGAAGTGATTTTGAAATGCGGGCGATTCTGTGCCAGTGGTGCCATCTTGAAAAATCACTAAAAAAGATAACTGTTTTTAGCCCTATAAATTCTGATAGAATCGTTCGATTTTAACGAAATTCACACAGTAGCTGGACCTTATTTTAAAACACGTTTGGTAGAAATTTGGTTGAAAAATTCGGTTGGAACTGCCAGCTATGATAAGTTTTGTGACTTAAATTTGGAAAAATAAAAATTTGGAAGTGAAAACATTCAAACCATAGAATATCCTAAAAAATGTCCGTTTCTTACAATAAAATCAATCTGTATACAAATCTTATGCTTTATCTACACGTTCAAAGTTAAACTTTGGAAAACTCATGTCGGACAAGAACGGTAACCCTTTCCCAGTTAACCTATATTTTTAGCATTAAAAACTTCTGTTCATGGGAACTCACGAACCAATAATCAGATACAACTGAAATTTACAGAATGCATTGGACTCAAGTAGGACCAGGTTTGGTAGAAGCGATTTTCAATTGTGGGCAACTCTGTGCCAGTGATGCCATCTTGAAAAATTGCAAAGAAAAAACACTGCTTTTTGCCCTATGAAATGTGAATAAGTTACCAGATTTTCATGAAATTGACACAGTAGCTGGATCTTACTCGAAACTCTGTTTGATGAAAATTTGGTTTGAAAATTCGATTGGTGCTGCCAGCAATGGTAAATTTTTGTGTCCTTTGGTTTTGAAAATTTGCTTAGGAAAATAAAACTTTTTGCCTTTTAACTTCCAGTGCAGTCATGAAATCAATACGAATTTCGTACAATTAATGGAACTTATTATGGACATTATTCAGGCCAAATTTGGTTGAAAAGCCACGATAGGATTGCCAGCTATTGTTGGTTTTGTGTTTGTTTGCAATATCTTTATTAAACGGTTTTATCGTAGAATTTTCAATTGGTAATGATATTGTAGTGACAATAAACAGCAAATATTAAGTTTTCGATTATTTGAAAAAACTCGCTGCAGGTAACCCTAAATTTTTTTATACTTCTATAACTTCGAATGTAATAAAACAACGTGAAGCAGATGTGATATATTCCTGGCTTTGATACTGGCGATAGGTTGCCAGCACGAGTCGGATGTGCTACTTTTGTGTCAATAAATGCTTACAGTTTGTATTCATACCGGAAACATTTACAATGAAAATAAATAACCGATGTTTCAATTCCCAAAGCTCTGCAAATTTTTCGGATCGCAGCCCCAAACACCAACTTCAGTTACAGTGCTGCAGGCACTGAACATTTTCTTCATTGATGTTATATGAGATGCTGCTTTCAAAATTTTGTGAAATAAGCAACTGATAACGAATATAATTAACCCGTGTTTCGCTCTCATAAACGTTGAAATTCATGCCAGTGGTAATATCTGAAACCTTCTACCATAGGAGTTATAATGCATTCTTGACACCAAAGTCAAACGTGGCATTTGAAACAGTTTGGCCGTAATAAGCAGCTCATGTGGTGGAATATGCACTCAAAACCTGCACGATTCTTCTACTGTTCTTCGAACATTAGTGTTTCTAGCGGTTCAGGTGCGCTAGAGATAAAGACCTGCGAAATACATACATAGACACAAAAGATGCCCGTTGTGTCACCACCGTAATTGTGTCTCCCTTAACGACTATAATCTGGCAGCCATTTGGTTCTTTTGGTAAACTGTACTAACCCTTTTAGGTCAGTAATAATAGATGAGACTTTAGAGGCAGAGTGCGCTGAGTACTGCCCGTTTTCACTCTCGAGAGACGTACACTAGCAAATTAGATGGAGAAAGATTTCCTCTTCGATTAAGAACGCCTACAACGAAACGAAGAGCACTACAGGTTAAACTCAACAGCTGCCTGGTGTACCGTGCATCCACGGAGACCCAGTGCTCTTTTGCGATCGCGCATGATAATGCTTCAGCCTCGAACTTTTTAGCGTGATGACTGATTTGACCGATGGCATCGGTATTCCTATGAAAAAGAGGCATAAGTCCTTCAGTAGCAAAGTTTCAAGCCTCGCAAATTCATCAACCTCAAAGTTGCCTCGAATAATCTTATTTAAATAAAATGTACCGTTGAATTCTTTTATCTCCTCCATCGTTATTAATAAGGGTCAAGTCCAGAACCTCCTCCTTGGCCCAATAGCTGTCTCAACTTTCTCCTCTGATCCGAGAATCAAGAGGCGAAAACAAGGATCCCACTCAAAGGTATTTCCAACGCTGTCCCCATCAGCGGAGAAGGATTCCATATCTGATTTTCCCTCAGACACCGCCAGTTTATTGAACAATTGAAAAGTGACTTTTCCACTGATTGTACCACTTCGTTTAGGTGAAGCTTGGTATGATAATTTATAGATACACTGGCCAATTTCTCGACAACCTGACAACGTTCCAGATAATGCCCGTTGAGATGGGCTTGGAGAACCTAGCATGAACAATTTTCAGAACAACGCCAGACGAGTTTTCCACGCCTAACTAGTACATCTATTTCACTTTTTATTTTTTATAGGAATGTTCGTGGTTTGAGAACCAAACTTAAGGAAGTTCTGCTCGCGTCTACTTTAGACTTTCATCACATTATCTGTTTTACAGAAACATGGTTTAATGACAATATTTTGAACAGAGAATTCCTTCCATGTCATACCGTTTTCCGAAGAGATTGTGATCGGGTTGCGTCTTGCAAAGCCGATGGCGGAGGCGTCTTAATTGCTATCCATAACACTCTTGGTGGAACATTCTGTGCCGAGTTTGTTCCTTCTTCTCCTGTTGAGTGTATTGTTGTAGGTGCTATCCTTTCCCCATCTTTCGACCTACTGGTCTGCTGTGTTTATATCTCCTGTAACTTGTCTGTCACTGCATACGAACGTTATTACGCTGAGTTTTCAAGCTTCATCCTCTCTCGATTTTCGTGAACTCCCCTCCTAATTTTAGGCGAATTTAACATACCCACTGTGGAGTGGGACACCAATAGCCTTAGTTTACTATCCAACAACCACCTCTCTGTTGCGAATTCTTCTTTTCTTTCACTTTGTTCTTGTTCCCAAATTAACCATCTTCGTAACACTAATAACAGAATTCTCGACTTGGTCCTTACTAGCGTTCCTTTAGATTCCCTTTCTCTCTCCCCTGCTCCTTTTGCATATGCGCAAACCGATCCTCATCACCCTCCTCTCCTGCTCGATGTTGACCTCAACTTCCACGTAAAGAATAAATGTCCTACTTTTCAGCGTTACAATTTCTTTAAAGCTGACTTTCAAAAAATGTCCTCTGATATCAATCTTATCAATTGGTTTTCATTTTTCAAAGGATTGGATGTTGATTGTGCATTGCCCAAGTTCTACTCTTTCTTTTCTAACCTTATCTTTCGTTTTACTCCCACTAAACGTCCTCTCGAACCTAATGATGTCCCTTGGTTCACATTGGAAGTCTCTGATGCTCTTAAAGCTAAGGAAAAAGTTCGTGAAAAGCTGAAGAAGACGGGTTCACCCACTGACCTTCAGGAATTCCGTAGTTTGCGTTCTTACGCTAAAAAAGTGCTCACGCAGGCAATGCGTGATTACTTTTCGAACATCGAGGCTTCAATCTGTTCTAATCAATCTAAATCCTTTTGGTCCTACATCCGTTCCCTCAAATCCAATTCTTCAGTTCCTGATTCTATGTCTCTTGATGATGTTACTGTTTCCACTCCTCAGACTATTTGTGATTTGTTTGCTGCCTTTTTTTCCTCCTCCTTTAAAAAAACCTCACTGAATACCTCGATAGATCCCACTGTCTCCCGTACCTCTCCTGAATTATCTATGTTTAGTACCAATCCTTTGGAAGTTGAAATCCTTTTGCATACCTTAAATTCTAATGCCAGTTCCGTTCCTGATGGTATTCCAAATATCCTTGTCAAATCCCTCTCATACTCGCTCTGTGTTCCGTTAGCTATCCTTTTCAATATAAGCCTTACATCTTGTGTCTTCCCTTCTTTATGGAAATCCGCCAATATTTTCCCAACCTTGAAATGTGGTGATCCTTCCGTTGTTTCCAGCTATCGTCCTATATACCTCTTCTGCTGTGTCAGTAAAATCCTTGAACGTCTCAAGGTGTCAAGACAACTTGAACATTTCGAAGTGCTACCAGATGTCTTTCGCATATAAAAATACTCCACATGTGTTCTCTTATTCTTTGTCTGGTATTTCCCTGTCAGTTGTCCAGCTTTTTAGAGACCTGGGTGTGGTGTTTGATTCAAAGTTAAGATTTGATGTTCATGTTTTGAATATGACGTCCAGGGCCTCTAGGATTGCTGGATTTGTTTTGCGTTCTTCGTATATGTTTACCAACATTTTCTCCTGTATTCATTTATATGTCTCTTTAGAACGCAGTATTTTAGAGTACGCGTGCCAAATCTGGTCTCCGCGCTTTCAGTATTTATCTGACGCTATTGAATCTGTTCCGCGCAGGTTCACTCGCTCACTTCTTTTTAAATTTAATATCCCCTATTGTCCCTACTTCTCTCGTCTTTCCCTCCTTCGCATGTTCTCGTTGCAATCACGGAGGTTGTTCCTCGATGAGTGTTTCCTCTTCAAACTTTGCCAAGGCATTTTCTTGACAGATCTCGGTTCACAGATAACCAGACGTGTATCCAGTCGTCCAAGTCGTTCTTCTGAGGTTTTCTCTGTTCCTTTTGCACGTACGGAAGTCTATTTCCATTCGCCTTTGCTGCGTTTACCCAGAACGCACAATGCCCTTAAGCTTGGTCCTCTACCGCAATCTTTTTTACAATTCAAGCATGTATTGAAAATGTTACCTTCTAATTATTCAATTATTTTTGTTATTCTTTTCCTTTTTTATGTTTCATTCTTTTTTTATTTTTGCTTTCTTGACGCTGTAATTGGAATTATATCTTTAGCGCAAGGGATTAATAAATAAATAAATAAATTCCCTAGAACTTCCACTGGCAGGGGTAAAATAAGCAGGGATTCCGTCTCTTCCCATCCCATCTATAGGATCTTGTTCATATGCATCACTTTTAACTTGGTGCTTGGCTATAGTTCTCTGGAGTTCTCGTCATTCATCGTAGGTGTAGACTCTAAGCTGTATTTTTCAGCAGGCCCTAAACATGGACCACCTTACTTTTAGTCAACTTTCCAACGAGATGACTTCATCTCTTTTACCAGCATCAATAGCAGTTTAAATAAAGTACGCTTTTTCCACTTCATTGAAAGGCCAAGTTAGCTCCAAAATAATCGTTATAAGTTTCAGCATGAGCCAGGCTCGAGGAAAATAGCAACGGATTGTCTCGAAATAATGGTTGAAAGAAGCTCTGCAAATGTTAGAAACAGTTGTGAAAGAATCCCCACTCAGAGACGCTATACCATTTCTGTAGTTACTTTAATAATTCCATTATTATCATTGCAAGCAGGAAGATGATACTAGGGTTGGAACAGGCCCTTATGGGGACATATGCTCCGAGCCAGATCGATGCTAAATAGGAGACTGACTCACCTAAACCCGCATCCCCAACTTAATGGCGACGAGACTGAGAATGAATTGTAAACCCCCAGGGGTTTAACGATTTTAAAAGTTGTGTTAACCTGGAGCCGATTGGGTACAGATTTTACTGTCACTATTACGCCTGAAAATGACTAGATCTGAAATGCCATCTACAGCCATCAGCCCAAGCACTACAAATCAAACTTCGGGAGACAGGAGTATTTCGAGAGACTATATCATTTTTTATTACCTATTATGAACCACCAGGAGGCGACCTAGCTTTCATGTCAAGGCATTAGATCGAACAAATTTTTGGAGTTTCTCGATTCGCAAAAGCGCTTCCAAAGCAACATTTAGAATCAAGCGTTGTCATGATCCCGGAATTATTTGAATAATTAATGTGAGATAGACGGATGAAGTCCCAAGAAATCACAGAACATGGTAATGTAGTGCAATTATCTTTCATATTGAAAAAAAAAATATAAATATACACTACTTATATTCAGACGATTTTTAGGATATGTGCCAGACACAAGTAACACACTTTTCAGAACCAACAGCAAAACTTTTTGAAAATTATGTTACTTTCATCTTAGTCTCTGAAAATTCATTCTAACAGAATAATGGCGAAATTCTACCATAATGGCGAAATTTTTAATGAAAAAAGAAAGAAAACAAGACCTCTAATCAATTGCGGATGGTAATGAAAAAGGAGGCCACTAGATATTCACACCAGAGTGGATGGATGAATATAATTTCGCATTTTCGCTTATTACGGTTCATGTCATCCAAATTTCACGAAAGAACTTTTGCGAAGGATCATTAGGTTCGAACGACGTTAAAGTCATGACCTTATTCTGCTTGTTCTGGCTATGAGAAATGTTTTGAAAGAAGAAAAACTTTTTGGGTTTCGCCTGCCATAATTGATAATTTGTTATTTGTCCTAGCGAAAACTTGTGACATAGGGAGATATCTTGAGTTTATTAGGCAGGACGATAAGATACTTTATGACCTACGAAAGAATCGAATAGTTACTCATTGAGGATGTGCAAGAGACAAAGTATTAGACAAAATTTGACTTATTTAGTCAGACGCGAATGCTCGAATCGAAGCATGGAGGTTGATTCTATTCTGTATTTGATTACGAGAAATTTCTATTGCTCGTCGTCACCAAAGCACTCACTCCGAAAATTAGCGCGGATATTCGATATTCCAAGAAAGAGATTGCATTCACTGAACCATGCTGTGCAAATCCTGAAAACAGTATCACTTTCTTGCAGACGTGCCTTGATTAATAATGCTCTCCCTGGCGGCAGTGTACAAAGCAAAACGATGCTTTCGAGTGTGGTGTAAACCGTTGAAGTTCGCAAGCAATTATCTTTAAAATTGAATAAATTAATTTTCGTTGATTTCTGGCTGCCAGCGCGACTACGTGACTTTTCTTTGGCCTCGTGTTCGATGGCAAGTTGCTTTTGTTGCTGCTATCACACCATCTGTCCGACGTTGAGAACAATTTAATTTCAACATTTATTCAAGACTTTTCGTATTAATGGAAGTTAAAACATTCACCAGAAACGGTGGGCGACGCGATGAAACTGTTGGCTTGATTATACAGGGAAATGCAAATATTTTGAGTTCGATAACGACTGGATTATTACTGGCAGTAATTGGAGCAGAGTGAAAATACTTGACCTCGAATTGCCGTACAGATACGTCAAGAAGGATATTGATGCGATCAAGAGATGAAAGCTATCAGTTAACGAAAATATTTGAAGGATATCGAACGGTACTTCACGCTTGGAAGCGATATTGTCTTAATGAGGTTTATGTTAACTGCTGAAGTGAAAAGGAAATCGATTGACAGCTGCTGTGAAAATTGACTCATCAAACACTCCTCCATTCTAAAACTTTCCTAAATCTTGGAGTTTGTATACGTTTTGTCCAATTTAACTTCTTATGGAAGAGCTTATTGGAAAATAAAGTCAAAATAGCAGTAGCCACTTTTACTCATAGCTGGGAAAGTAGATGTTACATGCATATGTCACTGGTTTTTATCTTTTATCCATTATAAGTACATGCGAATGAATTAAATGTCACTACAACATAGTCAATCTGAACACATCACTGTGTAATGTTAACTTTTAGCACGGTAATTAATGCCATGAATAATCATTCACAAAAAAACCTTAATTCATTGGGCAAATACCTAGTACAAAAAATGTCAGATACGTTGCACACGAAAAGTATTTCATTCGTTCGTATCTTTTACGATAATCTATCCGTTCGCTTACGGCACTTGCCATTAGTCAGTGTTAACATCGGCTCAATGAATATCAACTCAATTAATCCAAGTCTGAGGAAGTTCGTCCAATTTCACCCGAACAATCAACGTATTCAATCTAAGCATTCTTCTCCACTTTATAGCGTGTCGCCTTAGTTCCACTCCATTCGGTTCGCTCCAAGTTATTTTTTTCGACACAATCACGTGTTATATCGCGCGTAACCTGCTAATTATAGTGTGCACGCACATCAAAACCGTGGATATAGCAAAAACGGTAAGGATTGCCGTTGTATGGACATCGTATTCTTGCCTGATGGTCTATAAATGCTTGTATTTTCACAACGAACACCGACATAGCTAGCTAACAACCATACGATTCACCGTCTGTACCACGGCAGATGGCTATAACCAATTACTGGTTCATCAAGTCCGGGCGCCTGTGAAATATTTTTCAAGCTTTAAGCCGTCACAGCTTTTAGCGTTTCAACTTAATTATGTTGTTAATGCATTTTTAATTGGTGTATTAATAATGACTGCCATACTCCTAGCAGCAACGAATTATCAAGATTTGCCTCAATTCGGATTTGAATTATCAACTGTGAAACAAAAGGGTCCGCGTGTTGTGTTCGCTGTGTGATTTTTCGAACTAAGTAAAAGTTCCTTTTAGTATTACCGCGTCGTGAATAGCAAAATTTGGACCGAATTCGTAAAGATTATAATAATACATCCTGTGGTTTATTTATTTATGTCTTGAAGACTATTAGATACTAATGAAATATTTCCTGACCCAAATCTATCCGTGTAATCTTTTTTCATTAGCTAGGGGATATCAATGATGATTATTATTTATTACAATACGGTGGCCATCATTTCGTTTCCTTTGGAAATATGTTTAGTTTCTTAGTTTCTTGCTATCCTTAAAGCACAGTGCCAATCTTGCTCAAAGCGTTTCATTTTAATCTGCCCTAATATAGCTATGAACTCGACGTGCTGATTTTTTTTTCATTGATATTTTTGTGAAAATAATTTAACATAGGCTCAACTACTGCAGCTCACGTGGATTTATGCTTTGATTTCTGTTTTCTTTAGAGCTAAACTAGCATGCGTCACTAAGGTCTTTGAAGCCATAGTTGCCGAGACTTTACGAATTTTGTTAAAGGTAAATCTACCGCCACTAACCTTTTAGAACTTGCGAATCTAGTCATCCCTCAACACACATTAGTATAGTTTTCGGAATGGTGGCATTATTGGTCCGTTTTTCTTCAAAAATAAGGCTGAAGATACAGTTATGTTCAATGGAGAGAGATACAGAAGGATTACAACAAATTGTTTGTGGCAAGATATTCAACATATTTATTTTGGGAACCTTTGGTTTCAGCAGTGGACGGATAAGCTTCATGAATATAAGTTTAGCCCAATCTTCATAAAAATTAAGTGCCTAAAAGAAATAGTCTAAAATAGGGGGAATTTCCCAAAATGCAAAAAGGGGAATTTCTCATGTTCAGGTAACAACATGAATTAAAAGTTTTAAGTTTTATCTGAGCAACCAAAAGAAGCGGAATCAATGCTAGCGAGCGAAAATTAGAAACTGACCTATGGCAAAAAGGCTCCGGCAAAAGAGGCCATATTTTTAAAAGAATAAATTCCTCCGTCTAAGGAGTTTCTAACAACTATAAGGTAGCAAGAGTATTGGCATCAAAGCTCAAATCAGGACGTCCACAACAGCTGTCAACAAGAGCAATGCAGAGTATTATCTAAATTGTGAATTTAATAATTTTCCTGTGACTGGAAACCATGTTGAATAAAAGTTTGACAAACATGTTTTGGAAACATGTGATTTTATCCGACGAAAGTCAATTCTGCATGTTCGGCGTTGTATTATTTGAAGAAAAACCCGAAACTGTTTGATGGTGTTGGATTAGTAGCTGTGTAGTTGTGTAGTTGATTAGTAGTTGTTAGCAAGAGAGTGGGCGAAATTGTAGTTGTGCATAACTAGCAAGAGAGAGGGCAAAATTGAGTTTATTGAGTCTATAATGAATAAAACAAACTACATCAATATTTTAAAGCACAATTTAAAGCGAAGTGCCGCCAAGTTGGGGGTCCAGAATATTTTTTTATTCTAGCATTACAGCAACGCCAAACATATGGCAAATGTAATTTAACTTACGTTGCTATAGAATGTGCCCACACGGCTTCAAATGTCTCCACAATCCCCGACTTAAGGCCCATTTAACATTTGTAGGATTTGTTGGTATAACTTCTAAGGATGACTTTCAAGGAAATTAGAAAAAAAAGTAATCGTTGAAGACTGGAAATAAATCAGCAGTGACGAGACTGCTAAACTCATAAATTCATTGCCAAAAAGGCTTATGGAAGTTATAAAAAGGAACGGATGTCCAACGAACTACTAAGTTTCCAAATTAATTTGCAACTCACTAAATATTATTGTACGCAGACCGTTTTCGTTACCACAAAATTTGTTTCTTTTGTTTGTAATAAGTTTTAAGAATTGTTTTTGATTTATAATTTTTATAATAAAGTTATAGCAATACACTTTATTTTAAAACTAATAAACAAATTATTGGCACCAAATTAATGGTGTCAGCACACCCTTGGATGAAATTGTCGCCAGCACGAGTCCCTTTTGCTCGTATTTCACATAACCAGCATGCCTGACATTATCTGGTGTATTTTCGTTGTTATGCGTGTAAAATATATGTTTTTTTAGATGTGCATTGGTCCAGTCCAGGACACGTTAAGAAATTTCGGAAAAGCAAGGTAGATGAAGATAGGACGATAGTTCTCGCTCGATTTGAAAATTTGAATTATGGCGCACAGCTTCCAGATAGAGGGAAATTTTCTAACATAAAGACTGACGTTGAATAAGACGGCTAACTGAGCACAGAGGCGAAACGCAAGGTTTTTTTTTTCTTAAAAAATAAGTAAAGAATAAGAATAAGTTGGTTTCTAACATAAAGACTGACGTTGAATAAGACGGCTAACTGAGCACAGAGGAGAAACGCAAGGTTTTTTTTTCTTAAAAAATAAGTTGGAACTACCATCAGGGCCAAGAGAGCAATTGGGGTCAATTCGGGGCATAGGCAATTCAATTTCAAATGATTTCGTCACGAGTGAAGAGAGAGAAGAAGAAAAGCAACATAGCCGCAAAAGAAGCAACAATAGATTGACTAAAGTAAATTGAAGAAAAAAAAACATTGAAAATATTGCGAGGGTTTGAAGCAGAAAAACCATTAAATGATAGAGTGGCAGCAAGAATGAAAGGTGACTTTAAGGAGCAAACAAAAGACCAGAATTTTTCCGGTCTCACGTGAATCTATACAGGTGTAAATTGAACTGAATTAAATTTCAGTCTTCAATGTATAACTGTCATTACACTAAAGTGTAAGGTAAACTTGGCAACCTAACATTAATTCAGCCTAACTTAACGCTATATTTATGCCAAAAATCGCTCTTCAAAAAAGCGCTGTCGGAACACTGTCACCAGTTAATATTCTATTGAGGAATAATCGTTAATGCATCTCTACATTTAACTGGTGATAGGATCTGGGTTGGAAATTCAGTGCAGTTTTCATGTAGATCAGTAGAAAATTATGCTAGTAGATTTAGGTATTCATATTGTGATGCTGGCATATAAGTTTTGACATATGTGTACAAATATGTGACATATGTGTACAATCAACCTCATTTTTGAACCAGCTATTCTTCACACCCATATTACTGATCACTACTGTACTATAGCATATCTGGCCTATAAAAACTCCAAAACAGCTAATATCAATAATTAAACGGTTCAAGTAACAAAAATCAATTATGATATTTTAGTTCAAAAAGCCCAACAATTAGACTGGAATGTTGTTTGTAATATCAATAGCCCCGATGAAGCGGTAAATAGTTTTATATGTGTTTTAAATGATCTGGTAGACAAATCAGCCACTTTATCTGAGTATACGTTTAGGAAAAAATTGATTCCGTTGAAACCTTGGTGCACCAAAGGAATTGTTGTGTCAATACGTCATAAAAGTCAACTTGCAAAGATGTTGACTAATCAACCGTTTAACCTGGAACTAAAGCGTAGATTCAAAATCTTAGAAATATCCTTAACAAAACAATTCAGCAAGCGAATTCAAATTACTACGTGACAAAAGCTAATAAATACAAAAGTGACCCGAAAAAATTATGGGAAGTGATTAACGAGATAATAACGAAGAATAAGAAAGAGAATCAAAACATAACTGCTAGAGACGGAATTTCGGAAGTGATATTGCTAGCGAATTCAACAACTACTTTTCAGAAATTGGTGAAAGTATAACTAATTCTGTCCCTCAAACTACTCTACCTTCGCCACCAGTAGTAGACCAGCTCGAGCCATTCGATTTCAAAGCAATAAGCAAGGAAGAAATACTGTTTCATATTAAATCTATGAATGAGAATAAACCCCCCGGTGAAGATTTAGTAACCGCAAAAGTGATTAAAAAATTAGCAGGAACAATTTTAACACCTCTTCGATACATCTATAATATATTGCCTGCCTACAGACTGGTCAGTCTCCGGACCGTTTCAAAACAGCTATTGTTGTTCCAATTTTCAAAGCACAGGACAAAAAGTATCTGAATAACTACAGACCGATATCATTGATTTCTATTTTGGCTAAAATCTTTGAGAAGTGCCTAAAAGCTAGATTGGGTGAACTTCTAGCTGTGCGCCATAAAATTGCACCAAACCAATTTGGTTTTCATAAGGGTGCTAGTACAGTCGACGCTCTTTACTGTGTAACCAGCTTTATAAACCAATCTATGGACAGTAATGATAAAACAATTGCAGTTTTTCTAGATCTAAAAAAAGGCTTTTGATACCGTCAACCATCGTATATTGCTACGAAAAATTCGGAATCTGGGGCTCTACATCTATGGTCGTAAACAAAACATCTATGGTCGTTAACAAAAAGCTAAAATAAATCCAGATATCAGCAATACTTTGGAGGTGAAATGCGGTATTCCTCAAGGATCTGTACTTGGCCCAATTTTTTTCAACTTATACATAAATGATCTTTGTAACCTACATTGCAATAATCCAGACTTCAATGGCCAGATAATTGCATACGCGGATGACACCGTTTTACTTTTTAGGGGTAGTACTTGGAATAGGGTCTGAAGCAAATAAAGGCTGTCAAACCATATACAACTGGTTGAGCGCACACAAACTTGTGTTAAACATCGAAAAAACTTGTTTTTTAGCATTCGGATCCAAAAGTAATTTGAGTGATCTGAATTTAAACATTTCATTAAATAATGCTAAGATAAAGCAACTCAAAGAAATCAATTATTTAGGCGTTATAATTGACGAAGATCTCATTCTTAATATCATACGCAAGGTACGTCGAACACTTTATGCGTTTATATAACACTAATCTTAACACAATAAAGCTAGTTTATTTTGTAATCGCTCAGAGTATCCTCTAGTACGCTATCATTGTTTGGGGCGCAGCACTTTCATGTCATACTGCCCCTCTACAAAACTTGCAGAGTAAAATAGTTAAGATATGTTTGAAAAAACCAATATTCTCATCAACAACCAAAGCATACGAGGAGTTTTGTGTAATGAATATTCGTCAGCTTTACTTATATGCGGCTTTAAAATTTATGTACCTGAACGGCAGCCAGTTCAATATCCATAATACTGGTTACCAAACAAGAAAGAAATTGACAAATCCCATCTTAACAACTCGATGTAGAAAATCAAAACCGCCAGGCACCTAAGTGTCTTAGGACCTAAACTGTACAAAAAACTTCCTCAAGAGATAAAACTTACGCTAAATGATTTTAATTTCAAGTCAATTTTAAAACGGTTTGTTCAAAGTGGAAACAAAGTGGAATTCTGTACTAAACTCTTAAACCCTTAAATTTAAAGTATTCATTCAAGTCTTAATATTTTCGTTTCGCCTTACACTTTTATGCTATCTTCAACTATTTTATCATATAATTTATTTTCCGATTTTCAATTTGGTTTTTTTTATATTTTATGTAAATTTTTAATCGCCTTTAATTCAGCAATTTTTCGCACTTCTGTTACAACTTTCCACTACGATACATATACATATGTTTTTAAATTCATTCTTTCTCAATTATAAGCGCCATATTGTGTTGATATTTTACTCGAACTTTAATCTTAGTTTTTAATTTAGGCTTGTATTGTTTTTTATTTTTAATTTGAATTTTATGTAAACGTCTAATATAGTTGATCACAGCTTCTCATATACTTTGAATTCAGTAGTTCGTATTAGGTCCCCGCACTCGCGCACATGTACTCTTACTTTTGCGAGGAGCGAGCTATGCATGTCTCACAATGAATTTTTGTACCATGTTTGTAAAATTAATAGCTGCAATAAATTAGTATTATTATTATTATTATTATTACATGCATTCTTATATATCTGCCATTTATTTTTTTGGAATAATGCTAGATCCAATTTTATTTAATGCTAAATAATGCCAGATCGTGTAAAATTTTAATGCTAAATAATGCTTTCTTATTTGACTAAAATAAACACTATCCGAAATGAAAATAATATATATTAGGTTGCTGCAGATGAAATGGCCGATTTAGTAATAAATTTTTAAACAGCTGTTACTTTTTATAAAGACAATTTATTTAATCAAAATAGGTACCAATAGTTGTAACACACTTTTCCCAACGAGATACAAGTACATTTATTCCAGCTTTGTAGAAGTCCGAGTTTCTGGTTCGAAGAAACTCCTCGAAGGCATTTTTGACAGCAGCTTCATTATTAAATCTTTTTCCTGTCAAAAAGTGATCCAAATGTTTAAAGAAATGGTAGTCTGCTGGTGAGAGGTCTGGTGAATATGGAGGGTGAGGAAGAGTCTCATAGCACAACTGGTTTAATTTTCGGACCGTTGTTCTCGATACATGAGGTCGTGCGTTATCATGAAGCAGTATCACTCCATCCCTGTTGACAAGCCTAGGTCGTTGGACTATCAATTTCTGATGCACTTCATCCAGTTGAACACAGTATTTCTCAGCATTGATGATTTCGCCAGGTTGCAGGAACGAATAGTGGATAACTCCAGCTACAGACCACCAAACAGTTACCATTCTTTTCTTTGAATGAAGGCTTGGTTTCGACATGTGTCTTGGCGCTTCATCGGCATCCAGCCATTAGGCCGATCGGCGACGATTATCGTATAAAATCCACTTTTCATCGCAGGTCACAATTCGGTGCAAGAACGGTACCTTTTTGTTGCGGGAGAGAAGAAAGCTTGAAATCTCCATTCGACACGTCATGTTTTGCTCGGTAAGATCATGCGGAACCCATTTGTCAAGCTTTTTCACTTTTCCAAGTTGTTGCAAGTGGCGGCAAACTGTCGAATTGTGAACGTCTAATTTCTCGGCAAGATCACTTATTATTTGGCGGGGGTTAGACTCCACTAATTCACGCAGCTCGTCGTTATCGATCAATGGTCCTGGGTATCCACGTAGCTCACTTCCAAGGTCCATATATCCGGATCGAAATTTTTCGAACCTCCGCCGAGTGGTTCGTTCGCTAACTTTATCAAGCCCAAATGCGCTGTTGATATTCCTCGTTGCTTCCGTTGCGTTGTGCTCTAATTTAAATTCGTATAGTAAAAGTAACCGTTTTTGATTCACTTCCATGTTCATTTTCTCTTTTTCTTTTTACGATCACTATGAAGTGCAAAACAGAAATGACTCGATAAACCAAAGAAGCAGTATTTATACTTCAATATGTCATATCATTTGCGCCGCCTTGTGCCAACATAATACACTAAAATTGCAGCCAACTTTATGTCATTGCTAAATCGGCCATTTTATCTGCAGTAACCTAATATTTATATAATAAAAACAAATTAGAAGCTTAAAATTTACATCTCATGATGATTCTATATCTGTCACAGACATGTCAGTTACGTCTCAATCTTCGTCTCTTGTGTAAAGCTTATTTCTACCAATATTTTTCAAAACAGCATCACAACAGAATCTCACAATCAAAACACCAACAATTATTTATTTTTAAGTGAAGAAAAAGTATTGATGTTGGATGACGAAGATTTTTCTCCATTGTTATCTGTACGATTGCTTGCATTTGGAGCCCGTACAAAACGATTGGTTCACATTGTTCAGGAAAAAATATATATTACTAGAATGCATTTACTTTGGTAAACTTGAACTTTTAGATGCCCGAGGCGCCTGGGTGTCTGAAGTGGATAGGACTATATCATTAATTTTTAGCATCTTCACGATTTAATGGAACGAGAAACCTGAATTTACCATATTTAATGCAATCCAAAATTGCCTTAATATAGGAATATCTAACTTTTAACTTTTTAATATTTCGCTTTTTCTGCAACGTTAATAGCGCTTGTCATTAGCATTGGGATTTCCTGGGAACCGTGGGCAAAGAATAGAAGATTGAGTATATATCCTTTCTTCGCTTGAAAGCACAAAGGCTTAGTACTAGTTCTAATGTACTTTTGGCTACGATCGGTCTGCAGCGAATTTATCGGCAGCGGTTTCGTTCGCTGGGGGTAGGCTTACAGTTGTCATTTTCAGAATACTCTAGCCTTAAGCGCATATTTGCTGAGATGAGGCGGGGTTACATCATGTTTTCAAATGTTAGGCCTGATCGCGTACCCTAGGCATTGCTATGAAGTCGTTTTTGCATGCTGTTTGACTGAACACTGAAATTTTTCCCTTTTTAATGAAAGAATCTGAGCTAATGCAACATCCTGAAAAGTGTTCAAATATGCGCGGCAAGGAAAATATTTTTCGCGCAATGTTAAAATGAAAGTCGAATATTTTTGTGGAGTTACTTTATTACTGCTTAAAGGCTAGTACTGCGTTAATCGTCAAGCTAAATTTTGACATGTCTCCATTATCTGTTCATTCTTCCGAGCAAAAATTGTCAATGGAGAAAAGCAGAGACACAATAATGTAATAAAATAAAATTCCAGACGGATAAAATGTCAAGAATTTCAATTTTCGATTGATTTTCTTATCGAAAAGACATTTGCACCATTCGATTTTCAAATTGAAACACCAAATGCCACTTTTTAGCTGGAAAAAATGAACTGCACAAACTAAATTGGCGTGAAATGATTGGAGACATGTGTCAATGCCATCTGCATTTTCAAAGCGAAAGCAACTTCAAAGCAACTTTTCATGCTAAGAACTGAGTACAAATCCTGCTTACTTTCAAGCTAAATTTTCGCCGAAACAGATTTCACGTGAAATTTCGTATGAAAATCTCAAGTGAAATCGAAGACAGTACTAAGCTTAGATGTCTTTATAATCACTATCATTATTTCAAAATCAGACAACTGTCACTTCTGGTTGTCACTTTTAAGGAAATGCCATGAGATCGTTTTCGTACTTTTCATGAATTCCGCCCACCACATGATTCAGGAAGTTTCAGTCCATGAACACGACTGAAAGCACACGAACAGAGCTATTATTGAGAAAAAAATTATATTCTGAAAAATAAATTCAAATGCTAAAAATAATGCCAGATGCTAACTCCGAATTTCTAATGCCGTTTTGGAAAAAATAATGCCAGATCTAGCATTCAAAATGCTAAAATGGCAGCACTGGTTATGAGACCATATTTAACTGACAAAAATTCAGTTTCCAGGCAACAGTATCAGCTGTCAAGCTATGAAGCAGGGGCGGCTCGTCGTTGTACGCAAAGGAAGCAGTGCTTCCCTTGCTAAATATTGCCTATACAAGAAAATAGCTTAACAATACATATTGAAATTCAAAGCAAATCAATTGATTTTATATGAATTAGCATCCAACATCAATTAAAAAATATACGAAACTCAAAACACTATTCATCTCACACACGAGATAGTTCTCACAGCCAAAGTGCCTTACAAGTAGTTTAACAGCAACGCGATCGGATATCTTGCGTTTGAGTGAAAACCTCAAGCATCTCGTACTACTGTAAGCCAGAACGCTCAGTTCATTGCAGCGTATTGAAATATGCTACACAGAACACTAAAGTGATCTTGCCTCAATGCACGTACCATGATGTGTGCATACACTCCATTGCAAGCATCACGCAATCGGTGGTCGGAAACACTTTGCAATGAATGTTCCCGAATAGCAGCGCGGACGCTGCTCAGCTCACCGCGTCTTCCTGAGTAGAGAAAATCAAAAACCCCTCGCTTATTCAGCCGCTAAATAGCCCAGAAATATTTGTGAATGGACGCAGCACGATTTGTAGCGTACTCTGTTTGGTTTCTATTTTGTTGCAGAACTTGGAGTTGGTATACTTTGGGTGACTGAGCTTAGGATGTTATTTGTATGTATGACTACTGTAATGAATTCGTAGTTTAACATAAGGTGTTATTTGTATGTTTCGTTTCTGTAATGGATTTATTTTTGAGTTCAAGAGTTTAATGTTTAATGTTTCTTCTGATTTGTCTATTTGTTTGTTTGTGCTGAAAGTGCGTAAGTTGGTATTGGAATGATTAAAGAAAGATAGTGGCTTTTCACTTAAATAGTACAAGAGTATTAACGTTCGGCATACAACGTGAGGTTATTTCAAGTCCAAATCTTAAAGACATGAAGCTGATTTTATGGAAGAGGTATGAAAGTATTTTTTTAAATAAATGCTTTGTGTTTTACTATTGCTTGTTGATGCAAAGAATAAAAGAAACATTTGAGCACGTTCTGTTTAATATACGTATACACAGAATAGATATAATACTTTATGAGGTAAATCTAACCCCACCTTGTAAGGGAGAGGAATTATTTTCACGTTGTTTGCCGAAGGTTTAATTCATTTTGTGTTGAAAATTGAATTTCACCATAGAACATCTACTGCGGTATATTTTTCTCTTAGACTATTTGAATAGATAAAAGTACTTTAGAGATTCGTGGTGACCAGGACCACTAATTTTCACTTTTTATTTAAAACAAAAATTCTAATTTGCAATATCTTGCATTGTAATTTGTTATCTTGCATCATTTAAATATTACTGAGATTGATGGTGATCATAATGAGTAGAAAAGTCACTGAGTCAAAGAAATCGAAATTGAATGCAACTTTTGATGTATTTGCTGCGCTGAAATTCCTACTTGTTTATTCTGGAAAACTATGCAAAAATAAATCTGCTTCCCCGAGTCTTAAAGACACGAGCCGGCACTGCTATGAAGTGTATCGCTTTGCATTATTTACCACATATCGAGAGAACATCTCAAAGCCACTGGATGAAAATGTCATCCAAAAGTCCTTTATGCCCATAAAGAATGCAAACTAAGTTTCTATCAACCGTAACATTTTCAAACTGCTTAGAAAGATAATAATATTAGAGGATTCCTTTCGTAGTTGTTTGAAGACCGTACGAGCGACACAAGCATGCTCTGCAGTATTTGTAATGCATAGATTCATTGGATATCTAATAAAGGTGTATGCAATAAAACTTACTACCTTATGATTTTGCTTGTCGATTTCTCATTCAAAAAGTTTCATATTGCTCCATGATAGGTCCGAAAACATACAAAAAATAAGCGAGACTATATCCAATTTACTAAAAGGAATTCTATTCCAAAAGCACTTAAATTATTTTGAAAACGTAAGAAATACAGAATGAACAAAAATTAAAACTCATTCCCATTTGAAATAAATTATTCCTAGCGCTCCTGCTTCTATGACAATTTTCAGTTAAGAAAAAACCTTATCTTTCACGTATGTATGAAATTACCGTTCCCACTCACATAGCTGTATAGGCGCATTTCCTTTGACTCTTATCAACTCGTGCATATTTTATTTCATCGTCTTCCGGGTCTATGAAATCAGCTACAGGAAAACAACCACTTAAAGAAGTGACTTTCAAAATGTCACGTCAATTATGATATAACATTGTCAATATTTCTGGAACTTTTTGTTCAGCGGTTCTGTTTTTTAGGTAAATCTACAGTTTTCATACAAATCCACATAAATTCATTAATCAAAAACATTAATTTCAAATCAAGTGCAACTCAGTCGCATTTTATAAAATTATTCTTCACTCCATTTGGGACAGTTGAAAAAAATTCTCACCTCATTAAAATGCGAAAACCATCGCACCTTCTATTTTTTGGCTTTCGAATGCCAGTTTTAAATTTTTCATTCGATTTGATTCGAAATACCACGAGTCAACATCTTGTTAACGGATATGTCATTTCAAAAGCCATCCCGCTTTACACGAAGAATTTCCTTACTTTTCTCTTCACCTGAATAGTGAACTTGATAAGAGAACGCCCGTGGAGAATGCCCCACCTGTCCTTCAACAGCGCAGAATCCTCAACTCTCACTGGAGTTTCCTCATACTTTGAATTGTCCTAGCTCACGACATAGTAGAGCTTTAAACGGTATTTTGCCGCTTTTTAGACCTTTGTCAAAATTTCCAGGACAATACATCAAAAAACGAGAAAAAAGCATTTTCTATCGTGAAATAGGACCTTTTTGTGGAATCTGATTAATGGAAAACATCTCAAAAGGAGTTTGATGATGTCGAAGAGGACGGCATTCAAAAGCCTTTCGACTAGGTAAATACAATAATAGATGTAGAACGTGCTTACTGAAAGGGTATTCCGGTACAGGAGCGTGAAAGTGAGGTTTAAAATGAATTTGTAGCAATTTCATTCGATGACAAAGCAGCCAGGGACACATGTTGATAAGATATGGTTGAATTTGTAAAATGTTGAGGACATAGATGTAAAATAAGAAATCGAGTTGTGTTGATTGTTTGGTGGAGATAAGGCATGACTTTTGCAGATGTTTTAAAATTTTAGAAAAGCAAATACAATTTCAACGTTGCCAAAAAAGCAAGCTTTAAATTAAAAGCAACTGTCATGTTTTGAATTGACCTTGGACCGTTCATACCTTCAGAAGCATTTGTCTTTGAAATTCGCAATTCATGAAAACGACGCCCATTAATATCGGAAATTGCTTTTTCAGTTAAGTTCCAGGAGTAAAAGAAAAGACACGCCAAGCTCAGTCACAATAATAAATCCCAAGTCATCTTTAAAAATTTTACTTTTCGCATTTGGACGGCAATTACTTGGGCTTGCTTCTACGACTTGACAGTGATTTTCGAATGAATATGCCATGGAAATAAATGCGCAAACATTTCTTATCGGTTTATGTGTCCTCACAACACGGTAAGTCGGTACAATATAAAATAACATAATAAGTATTCTGTCCTGCATATTTTGGAACACACTCATTCACATGGTCTATGAATGCCATTGTCTAGCACAGAATTCTGCGAAATGTGTCTTTATCATGTCCTCAGGTTTTCAGTGTAGGTATCTTGCTGGCTGAACATAGTCAAATATCTTTTGATTCTTAAACGTATCCTGCCATTCTGATGGAGGCGATACCAATCTACTGTTCATTTAAAATTGTTCCTACGTTTTCGAGAAGAAATTCCCATGAAGGAATTTTATTATTAGAGTCAAAGCATGAGTACACGCATGTATATAAATCCATGCCTGCATACATTCATATATATGCGAGTCCTTGTAAAATATACAGTTAGATATACCTACGGCTACGTGTATCGACTAAGTAATGTGGTGGTTCCTCAAGCCTGGGCGTACTGTTTGATTTGCGGATGCGAATTCGAAATGTTATTCGTTGCATAGATTGCGAATGAAACATATTGGATTTTATTCAATTAAACGTAACGTATAAACACATGCTTGTGTATTTATTATATGTTTCATACAGAGAGACGAGTCGTTTGAGTTATTAGTTGGAAGTTTGATTTGAATTTTATTTGATATGGTTGAGTGGGTTATCTGGAGCGGTTTGATGGTTTTTGTGGGAAAAAATATGTTTTATGTGCGTCGATACTTCATATGGCGGTAGAAATAATTTGGCAATTACGTAAATACCAAATGAATCGTGAAATATGTTTTGATTTATTTCAAAATAATGATTTCTGAGCAAGAGAATTAGTTGCTCCAGGTTTTACATTAAGACATGATGAGTTTCAATCTTCACTAGAACTGGGTTAGTTCTAGTATTTTGTAATATTACTTAAGCTGGTTTAGCCTAGTGAGTAGAGCACTGGCTTCTTGTGTGTGGGGTCCCTGGTTCGATTCCAGGTTGGGACGAGAGACTGAGCACCGAGCTTTGAGTTGACCTAGCTCTGAATAGAGTTGCTCAGAGGTAAAGTGAGTCATGGGACTAATCACTCCACACTCGTATTCTGATCGTAAATTTGTGAGTGAAGCTCCCTAACAGCTTCAATTCCTAGATCCAACAAGGGTTGTCGTGGGATTACTTTACTTTACTATGTACCTAATAGAAAAAAATATATTACATAAGCAGTTTTATAACAACTCAGTATTTGGCAGGTTTTGTGCGATCTGCGAGCTAGTCTGTGTGCTTGCCAACCATGTCATCAAAATCCACTCATAGTGCATAGAAATCGTCAGACAACGCCTCATCAGTTCATAAGCGACTGTTTGAAGACCTGCCCCAGCTAAAGCATAGTACTGAATTCGATTTCACGTGAAATTTTCAAACAAAATTTCACGTGAAATCTGTTTCGGCGAAAATTTAGCTTGAAAATAAGCAAGAGTTGTACTCTGTTCTTAGCATGAAAAGTTGCTTTGAAGTTGCTTTCGCGTTGAAAACGTAGATGGCACTGAAACATGTCTCCAATCATTTCACGCCAATTTAGTTTGTGCAGTTCATTCTTTCGAGCTAAAAATGACATTTGGTGTTTCAATTTGAAAATTGAATTGTGCAAATGTCTTTCCAATAAGAAAATCGATCGAAAACTGAAATTCTTGACATTTTATCCGTCAAGAATGAGGAGTGTCTCTGCTTTTCTCCATTGTCAAAATTTTCGCTCGAAAGAATGACCAGATAATGGAGACATGTCAAAATTTAGCTTCACGGTTAACTCAGTATCAGCCTTAATCAATGAATAATTCAACGCGCATACGACATTCATTCAGAACATGATTCGCTCTAAGCTAACTGAATTTTTTACGTCATTGTAATCGAGATTTTCGGCCTTGAACTCTAAGACTTTGTAATTGTAATACGGGTTCTCTTGTTTGGAGACGAAATTCAATAAGCACAAACTTGAATGTACTGAGCTCGCAACCTCTAAATTGAACGATCGTCGTAAGCGTGCCGGTAATATAATCATGCATCGATTGCTTGACATGCCTGATTCTAGTGGCCATGATCAGTGTAATATTGTCACCATCTTTATTTAGGCTTGTTCGGGTCAGCAATTTCACGGCTGACAAAAATCAGCCTGTCATCATTTTTCTGTCAGAGCCCGCATTGGCTACGAGTATATTATCTAGCCTGAGGAACGCCATGACTCGAAATTATTGATCAAACCGCAACAGAAACTATCTGAAGATGCTTCAGATCGAACTGGCAGAGAAGCGAAAAGTGGACCCGAAGTAAATATATCAACGGTTCGTCCTAGATTTGTTCTCCTTGGGGTTCTCAATCTCCTTCTACCATCAACACGTCAGGGGTTTCCGAACAAAATTTTCCTTCCTAAGAGACTGAGTAACATATTTTAATCTATATGATGCTATAATTTTTACGGAAACGTAGCTCACTGAGCCTTTTTACACAATATATTGCACAATATTATAGCTGGGTGCCCCAGACGATCAATATTTAGTTGTCGTTCGATTTTTCAGAGCTAACAGGTGTAATGATGCAGAATCTAGTTGTGTGGCCATTGCAACGCCGATATACAACTGAGCCAATATTGCGCAATACTGACCACAGACGATGCAATATATTCTATATTGCACAATAAAAATCAAAACCTTTTTGATTCATCAATATATTGTACAATCCTTCCGTATGATCCATAGACGATCAATATTATTGTGCATTACTATATATTGTGCAGTGATATTGACCGTCTAGAGGGCACTGAAATATGATTGCGTTTGTATGTTGACGATATTTTTGTGTACATGCAAGGAGGCTTTCAATATGACAGCTTCTGACAACCTCTGTTCACTTCGTGTGACCGTGTACATGCAAGGAAATTTCCAATATGGCCGCTTCTGACGATCGCTGCTCACTTCGTGTAAGCGTTTGAACATGCAGGAAGAACTGTGATTGTCAGAAGCCGCCATATTGAATCGATGTCTGTGTAAGCCAGACCGTCGAACAAATTTGTATGGTTACATGAAATCAGGATTTTAAACCGGTTTTAATCCGAATCTCGTGTAGCCATCCAATTTTATCCAGTTCACACTCACACACAGAAACACTTAGTACAAACCCGGTATTTGCAAATCAAGTTTGTTAGGAAATTCCGTGCATGTACACAGTCTGCGCTCATATACATAGAAATTGGCCCCAAGCTCAAAAAAATTTAGTATATTCCAAATCCTAATGTGGAATCTCGCCTACAAAGGCTCAATGATAGCATTGATTTGGCTGAACTCGGTTTTAAAAATTTCGTAGTTTACCGCTGTTTAGAAACTCAAATCATACGAACAAACGTAGTAGTAGAGCTTTGTTTTTGAAATTTTGCTTATGGAGTTCTTATTTCCCCAATTGAATTCCACAATCATCCCCAACCAGAAATTCATAAAAGGGAGATCTACTGCGACCAATCTTTTAGTATTTCATGATTATGTGGTCAATTCTTTTACATACTTCCGTCCTCTACATGTAATCTCCACGGGCCTTTCAAAAATGTTTTCATAAAGTAGATATTTTGTTGCAAATTACATAGCATTGGGTTCTTTGGTTCTCTGCTTGAATGGTTATCTGATTATCTATCCAGTAAATTTTAAGGAAAATGTTTCTCAAAGTTTCTCTGTGTACTCCGATTTTTTTCAGGGTTCGCTTCTGGGTCCATTGCTTTTCTTGTTATTTATTAATGACATTTGGCAAGTTTTGGCTCAATAGAATCTCTACTTTTTGCTGATGACTGCAAATTCTATAAAGATGTACGCAGTCCTCAGGACATTTGAACTATTCCGTGAAGCTAACATTAATAAATGCAGCTATGTATATGTCCTTTCAAAATTCTTATATAGTCTCCAACAGCGAATGCTTCATACATGGCGCTAAAAATTAAGCAATTAAATCAAATTAAAGACGTTGTCGTTCTTTTCAATTCATTATTAAATATCTCAGATCAAGTAAATAATATTGTGTATCAGCTTGCTTTATTTTATTTTTATTTTTATGCTTTATTTTCCTCTGGTCAGAAGCAAATTCAAATGTGCCTCTATTCTGTGGAATCCATACCAAATCACGTTACGTCCTTCCCTAAGAAGTGTACAGTGGAAATTCATCCGTTTTCTCTCAGTTAAACTTCATGGAGATTTCAATGCTTATACATAGTTTTATAAGTCTGGAGCGCAAGCGAATGTCTGCTGATGGCGTTTTTCTTTATAATTTGCTGAACAACCTTATCAACGCCCCTAATCTTTTGCAGCTAATTATTTTTAACATTCCATTGAGGCAATTATAATTTATCTTCAATAATTTACTTCTTATGAATCGCTGTCATACTAATTACTCTAAGTATTCAAAACGCGATAAAATGAATGATTTAGGAAATACAACATCTAACCTAACCGACTTATTTCATATTAATTTGGACGCCTTAAGGGGTTAGTCCACTGTTAAACTGTTCAAAATGAATTTTTTTTTAAACAGCTACCAAAAAAACTATTCAAGATATCGATTTGAAATTTTATGTACATTATTGAGGCTAAAAGTCAACATTTTCATTGGAAATAATTATTAGAAAACAAAATGGCGACCACCCCAATAGATCGCCGCAGCATCGCCGAAAAAAAAACAAATTGCGCCTCGTGAATTCCTGGACAAAATAAGCATCTGTGAACAAATGACCAAAAATATTTCATTAGTTTTGGCACGGGCCTAAATTTAGAACAAAAAAAAATTGTTTTACGATTTGCGAAACATTTTTTTTGATTGAAAAAACGCGAAAAACTGGATAATCAATGTTCAAAAGTACACCCATTTTTTTTAATCGCTTTAGGACTCTAAATTTAGGCCCGTGCAGTCCTTTATACTCAAAACGAATGAAATATTTTTGGTAATTTGTTCACAGATACTTATTTTGTCGCTTTTTTCGGCGGTGCTGCGGCGATCTATTGGGGCGGTTGCCATTTTGTTTTCTAATAATTATTTCCAATGAAAATGTTGACTTTCAGCCTCAATAAAGATGTACATAAAATTTCAAATCGATATCTTGAATAGTTGTTTTTTTTGGTAGTTGTTTAAAAAAAAAAATCATTTTGAGCAGTTTAACAGTGGACTAACCCCTTAAAAAGATTCCTGTTGTCAGTTATTCAAGTAAATCACATTCTAACAATGTAGCTAGTTTGATTTGTATCACATTTACTTTATCGTTTGTTTTTGTTTTTTATTACTAATACAGCGTTAAGTATACCTAGTCTAGCCATTAATATTGTTACAAGGTTTGGCAACCCTGCGAAAGGAACCGTTATATTGCATTTCTTAAAAATTGAGCTAATCGCTATAGTACGCTTGTGGTTAATGCATTTGTCATCATTTGAGTTTAATTGCCATAAATATTGTTACAAGGTTTGGCAACCCTGCGAAAGGAACCGTTATATTGCATTTCTTAAAAATTGAGCTAATCGCTATAGTACGCTTGTGCTTAATGCATTTGTCATCATTTGAGTTTAATTGAAAGCAGTGGCCGTCCGCGAACTAATCGAGTACCTCAAGCGGTTAAAGCCGTGCGCGAGAGAAATCGCCGTAATCCTCTTCGGAAACAAAAAATCGCGTGGGATGAAAATACCCCAAAGAACAATTTCACGTATCATCAAAAGTGACTTGGGGTTGGGTGCTTATCGTAGATCTACCGGGCATTTACTAACAGATTCGTTAAAAAACAATAGAGTGGAAAAATCAAAACGATTACTTTGCCGGTACGCAAACCAAGAACACCGTAAAATTTTGTTTACGGACGAAAAAAATTTTACTGTCGAAGAAACATTTAATAAAAAAAACGATAGGGTTTATGCTCGCAGTGCCAGAGAAGCTTCTCAAGTTGCCCAAAAGGTTCAAAGAGATAATCATCCAGCCTCAGTAATGGTTTGGTGGGGTGTTAGCTACAACGGGGTGACAAAGTTGCATTTTTGTGAGAAGGGCGTCAAAACGTCTGCCAAAATTTATCAAGAAAGTGTCCTTGAAAGTGTAGTGAAACCTTTCAACACGTCATTATTCAAAAATCAGCCTTGGAGTTTCCAGCAAGATTCTGCACCAGGTCATAAGGCGAAGTCAACCCAAAAATGGCTTGAAGAAAATGTTCCAGATTTTATTAAAGCTGTGATTGGCCTTCCTCTAGCCCAGACCTGAATCCGCTGGATTACGAATTATGGTCTGTCTTAGAGCAAATGACGTGCCCTAAAAGACATTCTAATATCGAATCCTTAAAGAAGTCTCTTACACATGCAGTCGCCAACTTTCCAATTAAAGTCGTGCGTGCTTCCATAGATAAGTGGCCAGCTCGATTAAAGGCTTGTGTAAAGGCAAAACGTGTACAGTACAGTTTCATGGCAATAGACGAAAGAGTTTAGTTGATTATTTTGATGAGAGTCGGTGCCAAAAAAAAATGTTGCACCTGCCATACCTCCAATTACAAAAGAACCAAATTGTATAGTGAAGGTGTTGCATCACCTAAACACTGTACCTTTTTCCCGTTTACTAACTAATCCTGCTCGGCCTTTTATGCTTCAATATGTTCATTACTTTTGCATGATCTCTTCGCTTAATGTTCTTCTTCTTTCTATATTTTATGCCATTTGACAACTGCGACCAATTTTTTTAAATTTTAGATAGTTACATTGCATATTTCTAAGCTTACCTTCCAATCAACTCATTAAACTTGTCTCATTTACTTATGGCATATGGTATCATACAATATTATAGACATATAAGACCGAGCAGATATGCGATACCTTAACGAACAGCACGTCGTTAGCCGCTGATATCCTTTAATCCCAAATATTAATTATTACTTTAATGAATATATTGATTAAAGTATTCACTAATATTTTATACTGGGTGATACTTTGCACATGGCGGTCGCTATGTTATTGCATATCTGATCTGTTCTACGGAGTGATGGGTTTTCAAAGTTTTGAGTGTTTTTGTTCATTAGTTTTCACGACAACTTGTGATGGTCAGTCAAGGGGGAAAATACATGTAACTGCTAATAAAAAATCGATTATTTTTTATTACATCAAAATGTTTGATATGCTCTTAAAATATACCAAACAAAGTTTTAAGCGATATTCGTATTAGTTCTCGAGTTATAGTCAGTTATAGGCAGCGCGGCGTTAGAGCTTTAGAGCTTTAGAATATTAAACGCGTTTTTCTCAAAGTAGTAGTTTTTCAACTTCGGTACAAAATATCTCAAAACATATTGAACAAAGTATTATCTCCTCGTTGAACCTAAATGTTATTGTAATTTCAGAAAAATAATTTGTTTATTAATGTTTAAAGCGTGATATTTTGGAAAAATAATCGATTTTTTTGTTTAATCTAATATTAATGTAAAAATTTAATTTTTTTTTTATAAATTTGATTGGTTCACCTATGAACTATACATCTCATTAGCATATTTTTTGTTCCCCGGAAAAGGCGTTAAAATGTATGAGGCAGTTTTTGATGTATTTTTTTTTCATTCGCTCGCTTCGCCGCCATTTGGTGTTGAAAATTATTAATAAAATATTTTCATTTACTGTAAGACATGTACTTTAAGGATTTGATATTAAAAATTTTCTGAATAAACAATATATATATTTTAAGTCAATCTGAAATTAGCAATTTTTTTTTGGATTTTACATGTATTTCCCCCCTTAAGGCCAAGGACCGGTGAAAGTACTTCTTTTTTTTCAGAGGAACAACCCTACCAAAAATATTCTTGCCAAAATCTTACTTATATATATATATATATATATATATATATATATATATATATCTATATATAAATCTGGGACCATGTGTTTTTGTCGCCTTTTGATCGTAAGAAAAAACGCTAGTTAAATGGGTCCTTTCAAAACACCAACGAGCAGGAATCAAATTTTCGAATTTCACAAATCTTCAGAAGCTGGAAATCTACCGCGTTTGTGTATACTGCTGACCTGATCAGAAACTTTCACTCAAGCCACGCTTTTTTCGCAACTTGCATTTGTTTTCTATAGAACGATCAGTATTCGATCAAAATTTTGATGATAATATCTAGAAAATTGTTGCGTATGTGATTTTTGAATACCCCACGAACGTTAAATCGATTGTTACAATAATTCGGCATTTTCTGGAAATCACGAGAATCGTACTTTTGCTGTGCTTCAGTTGAAGCTTTTTAAATGGCGTAAGAGGTTCCAGATTAGCAAAATAACTGGTCAATCTTTCAAGCGAAGGTCCAAAGTATGTACCTTTTTCTGACGAAGCTCAATTTCGAAATTTTTATCGATTTTGGTCAGTTTTTTTCCACCTGCCCTAGACCTTAAGTCAACAAACTAGATGCAAGAAAAAACTGTAATACTAACATAAGTGAGTGCATTACAATGAAACACATTTTGCAACAATTCGTAACAGTTCATTAGCATTCACAGCATGCTGCAATTATTTCTCCGTTTCACAAAGAAAAGTACTTGACCTTCTCGACTTACGATTCGCAACACTACTCTGCAAAAGAGGCGTAAGACTCATTCGCACTAGATAATAATAAAAGAAACTTTTTCCACCCGCTCCTCATAAAAATTTCACCAAGGCTACCAAACCAGCACTCTTGAAAAACTAATTTCAGAATGAGTTTAAGTGCAACTCAAAAATGAATACATTAAAAAACAGATTCTTCTCCTAACAAGCAGAATAGAGCGTCATTCCGGCAACAAAAGCAAGTTTCATTCACTTGAAGACAAACAAAAGCCCGGGGTCGAACACAAACTACTACAACAACGCGAATGTATAAACAAACAGCAACTACAGTCCAACAATACAACTAAGTATAACGACAAAAAAATTCACTCATTTTTCATTCTAGCATTCTTATTTTTCTTCTTCGAGAGTATCTTTAGCTTTGACGACAGCGCGAACGATCCTTCCAGCGAGAAAAGTATGTTTTTGCTACTTGGCCGAGAAATATCGGTTCATGTTACATGCGAAGAATGCTTTTCTTCCGTTTCGAGTCAGTTGGACTCGAAAAATATTGCAGGCTATCAAATAAAAAGGGATAAATGGTATTAAATACCGCACTCACATTACGGAGGGCTTTTTCCTCGTATCGAATAGGATATAAGAGAATAGTGAAAGTTGTTTTATAGCAAAGGGGTGGATACTAAAGTAGCACGCTGAAGAAAAGACATGTAACAGTAGTAACATAAAAGGATTTTCTTATTTTGGGATGCGAATAATAAATTTCATTCTGAAAGGTTCTTCTGAACAAATATTCTCAATCCCTCTGCAATAGACACAAATATTCTCAATCCCTCTGCAATAGACACCAAAGTTGTACTGACGATTTCACTAATCTGAAAAGATTGGAGCTGCCTACCAATGACAAAGTCAAAATTCAACAAAATACTAACAAACACTACACGACATTGAGAGAGAGTTCATGCACCCATTTTTATAAATTTCATGACAGCTGAGTGTCATTCTTGCCAGCAAAACATCAAGTAGTAATCTAATGCTAAATAAAATTGCAAAGCATCCTTCAAAGCTTTACATATTTCAAATCACACTGAGATTTCTTCCTCTTCTCACTTTATATCTGAGAAAATTTGCGTAAAAACTGGTCTCTGCAGCACCCAAAAGGGATTGCGTTTACTTTTTATCTATTATGTATATATGCCCATCAGTCAAACTGGAAACCGGACTGAACCCTTCTTAATCTATTTGACGGCTTTTTTTGCTTCCGGGTATCCTATAAGAAAAATGATGGGATCATACAAAACATTACGAGGATGTAGAATGCATTTGATGGATTTTATCAATTTAGCAAGACAGAGAATGGTTTCCTGCAAGCATTAAATTACTTCGCAAACCTTTTGCTATTTTGATTATACAAATGTAGACAAATAAAATGTGATGATGTATGAATTGAAAAGTAGAACAGAGGATATTGACAATTCTGTGAATATTTGTACACTCATTTAAATAATAATAATTTTCGAAAATAGCGGAGGAAATTTGAACATTGTGTTTAAGATCATTTTTGCGAAATCATTTTTGAACATCAGAACGTTTGCATGCTTATGAAAAGGTCATGCTAGCATTTCAACTTTAATGCTAGCATATCATTCAACACCACCAAGAGTTTATTACACCTGGTCAGTTTTGAATCTAACCTGTCCTGTGATCTTCATATCGATCCGACGACTGCATGGGAAATGATTGGGGGTATTATACTTTAATCTTTACAAAAACAGCCAAAAGAATTAGCAGCTCTTTAATATTCTTGTTAAATCCCTATCATCCTCGCTCTGTGTTCCTTTAGCTATCCTTTTCAACATTAACCTTATATCTGGTGTACTATATTCCCTTCTTTATGGAAATCCGCCAACATTTTCCCAATCTTCAAATGTGGTGATCCTTCCGTTGTTTCCAATTATCGTCCTATATCCTTACTCTGCTGTTTCAGTAAAATCCTTGAATGTCTTGTCTACAATATAATTTATCCTTTTCTACAGCCCCTACTTGGTCCTGAGCAGTATGGTTTCATCAAGGGTCGCTCTACATCAAGCAACCTTATGGATTTCACCAATTTTGTAGCCTTTGACTTCGATTGTGAACGTCAAGTTGATGTAATTTACACAGACTTTTCGAAGGCTTTTGATTCTGTGAACCATAACCTGCTGCTCCTTAAACTTAATGGTTTCGGTGTTTTTAGTCCCCTCCTCTCCTGGTTTTTCTCTTATCTTCAAGTCGTTTTTTCAGAGTTACTTTCAATGGTATATACTTTTAATGGCTCCTATATTTCCCACATCTGAAGTTCCTCAAGGTTCTATCCTCGGTTCCTTACTTTTTATCTTGTTTGTCAATGACCTTCGTTCTGTTATCAATTCTCCCTGTCTTTTATATGCGGATGACCTAAACTTATACAGAGCAATCAAGTCTGCGAACGATTTTCATCAATTGCAAGCTTCTTTGTTTGCTCTTAATCTCTGGTGTCAAGACAACTTCTTGCCACTGAACATTCTGAAATGCCATCAGATGACTTTCGCATATAAAAACTCTCCACATGTGTTTTCTTATTCTTTGCCTGGTATTTCCCTGTCAGTTGTCCAGCATTTTAGAGACCTGGGTGTGGTATTTGACTCAAAATTAAGATTTGATGTTCATGTCATGAATATGACGTCCAGAGCCTCTAGGATTGCTGGATTTGTCTTGCGTTCTTCGTATATGTTTAGCAAAATTTCCTCCCGTATTCATTTATTTGTCTCCTTAGTGCGCAGTATTCTAGAATACGCGTGCCAAATCTGGACTCCGCGCTTTCAGTGTTTATCTGACGCCATTGAATCTGTTCAGCGCAGATTCATTCGCTCGCTACTTTTTAAATTCAATATCCCCTATTGTCCCTGCTCCTCTCGTCTTTGCCTCCTTCGTATGTCCTCGTTGCAATCTCGGAGATTGTTCCTCGATGAGTGTTTTCTCTTTAGACTTTGCCAAGGCATTTTCTTGGCAGATCATGGTTCACAGATGACCAGACGTGAATCTAGTCGTCCAAGTCGATCTTCTGAGGTTTTCTCTGTTCCTTTTGCACGTACGAAAGTCTATTTCCATTCACCTTTGCTGCGTCTACCCAGAACGCATAATGCCCTTAAGCTTGGTCCACTCCCACAATCTTTTTCACAATTCAAGCATGTATTGAAAATGTGAACTTGAATTTCTATTTACCTAAGTCCTAATTTTAGTTTTCAAATTATTCAATTATTTTTGTTATTTCTTTTCCTTCTTTATGTTTCATTCTTTTTTTATTTTTGCTTTCTTGGCGCTGTAATTGGAATTGTATCTGTAGCGCAAGGGATTAATAAATAAATAAATAAATAGTACTCCAACCAAAAGTAAGGAATGGCCCTGAAAATTCTGCACCATTTTATATTAAGGCAATCAGCATTACAAGTATATATAAATATCCCCTCGGTTTGACGAACATATAAAACAGGCTGAATTTAAATAATTTATTTAGTTGCAAAATATCACAAAACAAGGACCCAAAATAAGGGTTAGTAATCTTCTGTGATCGTAAAACTAAGAGATACTTCAAAATGAACGGTGCAAATGGCAGTGAAAAGGGAATTGGAAGATGAAGGATTGAAAGACAAGTCGAGATCAAGTAGAAGGAAGAAAAAACCTGGGGCTATTGTCAAAAAAGTGCTGGAAGAAATTTCCTAGAATAAAAGTCTTTCTGTTCAAGATATTGCTAAAAAAAAGAATACATCAAAAATAACTGTGCCAAAAATTAATGAAAATAATTATGTAAAAATTAAAAAAATATTACAAATAAAAGATGCTGGAAAAAACTGATGGACAATACTACCGTGGAATTCACATGTCAAGGAATTTGCACAAGAAAATTTTGACTTAAAATGAATACTGAATGATGAGTCGTATTTTAAATATAACTTTTCAATATTACCTGGATCACAGTATTACTCAACAGAAAATAAAGAGAAAGTCAGAAAGGCTTTTCGGAGAAAACAACTGCTGTGGTGAAATTCGAGCCTAAGGTGTTAGTCTGTCAAGCCATTTGTCAATATGTAAGAAAGACACAATCAGTGCCGAATAGCACGCGACAGAATGCCTGCAAAAAAGACTGCCGCCATTTTCAAAGGACCATGACGGGTCTCAATTATTGCCTTTATTTTAGCTACTGCTCATTACGCTCAACTAATAATAAAATAATAAAGGACATCAATGTAGATTTTGTCAAAAAATTCATGAACCACTCGGCCAATAAAATATATTTGACTATCGTTGAAAGAATATCAAGAAAAGCAGGTAAGGCGGCCAAATTACTCAAACAACTTTCAATTTTTTGGATGAGCGCAAGTGATACGGTCAACGAAACGGTTGTACAAAACTTAATAAAAAGTGTAAAAGTAATAAAAAAAATGACCGTAAATTTAAATCTAATAAAGTTACTTATAGAAAAAAAAATTGATTATATTTTTCAATGTCCTTTTCTGAGTAAAATTCAATGGTGCAAAGCTTTCTGGGACAGCTCTTATATCGAATTCGCTTCATGCTGTAATTAATCTATTCTGTGAATTTCACTTTGGTCAGCTTACTGTATGGGAAGCTATAGAACAGGAAGCGTTTATTTGGTTGAGTGCTATTGCCACCACAGCCACAAAATTGTCAGCATTTTCAATAAACTTCAATCAAATCTGACCCTATTTAATGCCAATACATCCTGTGACTTGCTGATCCAGTCACGAGTTTTAACGAGGTCGAATTTCGAGTGGTAAGAATATACATAGGTAATTTATTGACGGGCGACCGCTTTTGTGGCATGTGTATGGAACTCACATTTGAAACTAAAAAGGTGAACAAAGCAGTTTTAGCAATTAGAGCCGATGTACGTTCTCTATGCTTATTTATAGACAAGAAGGGAACTGTGATCACAAATTGATAACCTTTATGAGTAAATGATATCAGTCGAGGATGTTCAAATTTATCACAAATAAAAATTATTGATCTCCCACTGAAAGTGGTCACATCAGTCAAGTATGCACTATGAGCTGATATCTGATGAGAATCAGTGCATACTTTCAAAACCACGTAGTTACATTAAATTTTTCAATTTTAATCATCCCACAAAAACAATTCCATTTCACCAAGTTGATATTTCTTTTGCATATTTTTTTTTAAAAAAAAGCGATCAATTTTCAGGAGTCTCGATGATTTGGAGGATATCTCTTTGCGTGGCTTGCCACATATACAACGTTGCTTGCTCATTAACCGAAAGCCACTTAGGTTTTTTCTTACATACATCAATTTTCATAAAGTTCTGATGACCGTGTGGGAAGTTATTACAAATCAACATTTTATAAAGTTTCTTTGCAAATTTTTCCTCTCTTGAAATGTTTTCAAAGATCTATCATTATTAAGCTAAAACATGTTTTCAAGTTCTCTACTGTTTCGAAACAAGAGGGTTTCTAGAAATTCGCTGAAACTTCCACTGCTGCAAAGGATTAGAGAGAGTTATTCCAAATGTTTGTTCTTAAACAACCCTTCAATTCTATGTATTCTAGATATATGTAAATGTTGTTTTCCTTAATCGTACGATACGATTTCAAAGTCAGATTAAAGTCCGCTACAATAGCTTGTTGCAATGTTCATACTCATTTTCCTTGTTTTTGTAATGCAATTCATTTCCAATACGATACATTCTTTCAGTTATATAATAGTCAATGACAACTCTAGGAATGCGAGCTTTATTGGAAAATGTGCATCTATCCTGTCTACAAGCAATTCACCTGGGATGTAAAGAGATATGCAGTAGCGACTAGCTGTGATTCTAAAGATTGTTTTGTTTCCATGTTACAGGTTGCTGTGCAGATCATACACAGTCAACAATTATTTGTACACCAAACTAGAAAAGCATCCGAGCAACCTCGGGCTCTGCAATCATTGTGATACTGGCATCAGAATTCAATCTATGCTCTTCGGTGCGTTGCAAGTATGTACTGTTTATTAGTGACATATATATTTCAATGAATATATGGATCGATGGCTAGATGTGATAAGAATTTTGATGGACAATTCTAGACGTGGTGCAATTGCATCAGGGAAAAATTGGCAAAGAATCTTAGTTTACTTTGATTTATGCTATTATTCAGTTGGAATACTCATTTAGAATTATGTTTCTTGAGCCTTTCATTTCAAACTTTCACCATTGCAAGTGTTATCTTACTCAGCTTTCACTGTTCTGATAATAACAGGCTTAGTTGGTTTCGATTGAAATCACGTTTTATTCATGCTAAAAACTATTCGCTTAAAGAATGCAACCAGTTAATATCCGAATTCATTCCTATTAACGCAGAGGCTTATGATGCACATTATTATTATTGATTTCCCACGTTGGGCGCTATTCATATGTATTTATTATGTAGAGACTTAAGTCACAAGAAAAGAAAACCATCCAAGCGATGCAGTTTAATAGAGCTTGTTTTTATGTTCTTATATCCATAGGTGTATTTTTTAACAGTTAAACCACAAACATGAATTTTAGCGTTGATTTATAGACAATATTTGATGCCAACAAGAATATCCTTGTGATGCGGAATAACCTTAGCATTTATTTTTGCGCCATATTCTTCCCAACAGTAGAAAAGTGAAGATTAAAAACATTTGGCATTTTCACTAGCAGTTAGTATAGTGGTGCCATATTCTAACACCCTGACTAGTGTGTTGGCTTTGCTTTTCCTTTAGCCAAAATTATGGCTATCCAGAGTATCACAGTATTGTTTCCATTATACTGGAGCAGTGTTCTGAAATAATTTGTTTCTGTCAGTGGTATTAAGTTACGTAACTTTTTTTATTTGTATATTTATTTTTAATGATGTTTGTTGTTATTATCATTGATTTGTAATTATTGTACATTGTCCAAGAGAATATGCTTTTGATTTTTTTCTAGTTATATATTGTCACCTGGTAGTATACATATTGCTGATTTTGCTCAAAAACTTATAATAGTTTTAATTCTCTGATTTCGGTACGTTATTATGCACAGTGCATAATCATAAAAGAATATGAACCAATCGCGGTGTGCAACCAAATTGTTTAGCAATAAACAGAATTCTGCACAGTTTGTATTCTCATTCCCCTTCACGGGCTCAGATATGTTTATTTCTTGATACTGTTTTAGTTTACTACCGGACATTATTAATTTCAATAATTGTAATATTTTTAATTAGTTATTTTGTTTAACAGTTTAACAGTGACCACTTATTTTTACATTTAATTTTTTTTTTTTGTTTTTTTTTAGCTAGTTTTTAGTAAATTATTTTTAGCATACTGTTGATGAACTTACACTTATACAGTGGAGCATAAAATTTCCTGAACAGGCGCGTAACAGCAATTAAAATTCAAGCTCGGATTGTAAACAAAACAAATGAAACATTTGTGAATAAGGGCAGAAAGACAATAAAAAAATCCTTAGTGCTCAAAAAGAGAGCGATAAAAATAACGTCATTGTCAAAACGAAACGTGATTAATATATGGTCGAAAGCTATCTGCGCGAAAACATGGGTCATAGAACCTATAGATCAACACCCAAATTTCAAAATATATAAAGACAAATTCCATAATAATAGAATTTATACTTTCAGAGTACAAAATTTCAAAATTCATGAGCACAAAATTCATAAATTGAAGTTCATTTTAGCGTATGCGTGAAATATTTCGGAGCAGCTCACGCATACGCTAAAATGTACTTCAGTTGTGAAAGTAAATTCCTACTTTCTTTCACTGCAAAGCCAACGAGAATCTAACGTTTTATTTTTTCTATTAAAAACGGTGGTCAAAAACATTCACGAATAATTTATTTTGTTCCCTTGTTTGAAGTAATAACTGAATTGTGCATCTCGCTTTGATCATAAACTTAACTGTTATTATTTTCGTTACGAGCGAGCATAAATTTTTTTTCAACCAATAACTAAGTGAATCATGAACTACAAACTCTAGTGGATTTTGTGCAAGTGTATATTATATTTATGGATTTCATAATAATGGATACCAAGAAAATTGAATCGTGAATTTTTCAGAATTTATGGATTTTCTTTTATTCCTTAGTGTTCCCCGAAAATATATGCTAGTTGAAGACGTAAATCAACAAGCGAGAGATGGTCCAATTAAAAGGAGACTGCTGATGCCTGCTTGGATTAAAAAAAAACGGTCTGGCCAAACTGGTTAATGGATATGTTTACCGTATTTTAGATAAATTAGCAATTAACTCAAAGCTAAAATGCAAAAAGTCCAGCGAAATCGAAATCATTCGGTTACATTGCGAAATTTCAATTCAATTGCACTCATTCATTACGTGATAATCTGTAATTAGCGAACGTACTTAATCCGCCTTCTTCTGCAATTAGCGTATATGTACTAAATCAAAATCAATACTACGGCATACAATGTGGTATCCTCCTGGTTCTGTGTAAAACAACTAATTGGCGTTAATCGCATTCAACAGCCAGTATTAAGTTTAATTCTTTTTCACATTACAAATAATTGCTTGTTAAAAACAATATATTCAAACTGATGCTATCCAGCACACATTGTATTTCACCAATCGAATGAAAATTTTAAATTATGTATTCCTTTTTCAGTGCTTAATTCACTGAAAATTCATTAAATTTATGAAATGCTAATTAAAATTTAACTCTTTGCTTTCACTTGGAAAACACGTAAATTATCAGTGCATATAGAAAATCTGTGCACATATTTATGTGCATATTTAGTTGCAAGTACACAAATTGGTTCGTTATGACAAGCAGACCAAAATAAACAAGGCAACGCCAGCAGTACACGTATGTTTGAAGTACATCAACCAATGGATTGAACATGATAGTAATTGTCGAATATAGTTACATGTACTAAGCTTAAAACGGGAAATCGTTCACTACTTTGGGGTATATTTTGTATGCTTGGCAAATGCTGGGATGCTTGACAAATGCCTTAACTTGACCGAAGTCCAGGCTCTCTACTGGACTTCGGTCAAGTTAAGGCATTTGCCAGGGGGGATGAGGTGATGACGAACCATCAAGAGGCAAACAAAAAAAAGAAGTGCCTCGGAAGCACTTTTTTTTAATTTGCCTGTTGATGGTTCATGACTCTTACGACTTAACTTCTGAATTCTTCATTCCATTCCCACTGACATATCTTCGTATGTACGGGAAAAAAGCCAAATAATGTTCTATTATGACGGCCCGATTCTCTAACAGAAAGTTGAATGCTGCAGTCAACCAAGATGCTACCGTTAAAAAATTTAAAAAGGAGGCACTCGTCGAGGAACACTCTACGTGATTCGAGGGAAGGAATGTGAAGGATGGAGAGGTGCATACTGTAAACACAATACGGAATACTGTACTTATAGAGCAACGAGCGGGTGAATCGGCGTTGAACGGATTCAACCGCGCCCATCAAGTATCCGTAATATGGACACCAAATTTGGCACCAGTATTCAATAACACCACGGACGAGAGAAGTTGAAAGATAATGAAGCCGGAAAAACGAGAAACCTTGGCAGTCATGTGTAGAATAAGCAAGTTGAACTTCAATTTGATAATAGAAACAGCATTGAGAGGAGAGCCAAGGACACAGTAGGCGAAGAGTAAAGGGGATTTTTTGTAGATGAAGGACATTTCATGACAATTCACAACATTCAAAGTGAGGAAATTAGCAGGGCATCAGTTGGCCAAAGCATCCAAATCGTTCTGCATTATGGTACAGTCACTAGCGGATTCAATCACTCTGAAAATTTTAAGATCATCAGCGTACAAAAGGCAGGATAAGTTAAAGATGGAAGGTAGATCGTTGATGAACAAAAGGAACAATAAAGGGCCAGGAATGGATCCTTGCGGAACTCCTGAGGTAGGAAAAAAGGTGTAGAAGAACAAGAGTTAGCATTAACAACACAAGAGCGATCACGAACTTAAGAAGAGAGTCAACAAAAAAGGGCACCGGAGAGACAAAGCCCTGCTAACTTTGACAGGTTCGCAGAATCGAAGGCCTTGGCAAAGTCGGTATAGGGGATATCTACTTGCTTTTACTGGTCGCTTGCGGAGGCAACGGTGTTTGTCAAACAATAAGTTTGCAACCGTTGACTTACCTTCTATGAATCAATGCTGTTCACTGGCCAGCAAGGGCTGGACGAAAGGGTGCACTCGATTGTAAACGACTCTTTCGAGGAGCCTACTGGCAGAAGGCATGAAACATGGCAAAAGGGATATGGGACGGTAATAAGAGATGGAAGAAATATCAGCAGCTTTAAGGATGGGAAATATGTTGGCGGATTTCCAAAGGGATGGAAAGGTCCCGGTTGAGATGCTAAGTTAAAAAACTCTAGCGCACCTGAACCGCTAGAAACACTAATGTTCGAAGAACAGTAGAAGAATCGTGCAAGTTTTGAGTGCATATTCCACCACATGATCTGCTTATTACGGCCAAACTGTTTCAAACGCTACGTTTTACTTTGGTCTCAAGAATGCATTATAACTCATATGGTGGAAGGTTTCAGATATTACCACTGGCATGAATTTCAACGTTTATGAGAGCAAAACACGGGCTAATTATATTCGTCATCACAAAATTTTGAAAGCATATAACATCAATGAAGAAAATGCTCAGTGCCTGCAGCACTGTAAGTGAAGTTGGTGTTTGGGGCTGCGATCCGAAAAATTTGCAGAACTTTGGGAATTAAAACATTGGTTATTTATTTTCATTGTAAATATTTCCGGTATGAACACTAACTGTAAGCATTTATTGATACAAAAGTAGCACAACCGACTCTTGCTGGCAACCTTTTGCCAGTATCAAAGCCAAGAATACATCACATCTGCTGCACGTTGTTATATTACATTCGAAGTTATAGGAGTATAAAGAAATTTAGGATAACCTGCAGCGAGTTTTTTCAAATAATCGAAAACTTAATATTTGCTGTTTATTGTCACTACAATATCATTACCATTTGAAAATTTTACGATAAAACCGCTTAGTAAAGATATTGCAACTAAACACAAAGCCAACAATAGCTGGCAACCCTATCGTGGCTTTTCAACCAAATTTGGCCTGAATAATGTCTATAAACTCATCTGGATTGTGATAACCGAGTGCACTACTGTTCGTCATTGGCTCCGTGTTTTTCTTCAATTAATCCGTCCCGCCCGCCGTCTCCTCGTCACGCCTAGCTTTATATGCTAGCTGTGTTACTCCTACGCGCCGCCGTCTAGTGCTTTCGTGCAACACTACCCCCTATTCTTAAGTTTCTTAAGAAAAGTCGTTCGAATTTGCATTTTAACCGTTTCTCGGCTAGAGCTTTGCGATGTGTCAGTGACTTTTCCCGTGCAAAGTGCGAAGTGCGTCTACGCTGTTCAAAGAATTATTTACATTTTCGACCTAAAAGTGTTTACATATTGAAACCAGTGCTTTTCTAAATTGTTATGACTCGTGCCTTGATTTAAGTGGGTGTATTTGCTTCAAATTTAGTTTTTGCCTAGATTCAGGCGTACATTTAAAACTCAAACTTTAACTTATAAACTCTTATACATCATCATCTTTATTTAACCCGTCGTGTGTAGTGTTAATTATTATTACGTTACAAAATAATAAAAAAATTACTATGTTTCACTGCGATGCTGCTGAGTGTTTGGATAAAAAACACACGTCACCAATGATTACTTGCGCTGGATTTTGCGCTCTAACATTCCATTCGAAATGCGTTTCCCTTCCGGGTAAATGTACGGATGTCATCTTAAAACATGATTCGGGCGTATATTGGTTCTGCGACAAATGCAGGAAACATTCTATGGGGTCCTACGCTTCGCGTCTTCGTTCTGCTAAGTCAGCGATTGATACTCTATGCAGAGCACTTACTAAACTAGCGGAAGATTTTCGCTGCACCAGCAGGGAGGTCGATGAGCTGGTCTCTATTGCTAACATTGAGCAGCCCTCTGGGTCCTCGCAAGGAACACTGATCGATGACTGCGTTACGTTAAGCCCACCTGGATCGCCCACCGCTGCTCGTACTCGTTCACAGGTTCAGACTATAGCTAAAACATCTAGGCGTGTCCCTCAACACACGCCCGGTAATCATCAGCAGCTGTTGAGCCCGTTGATACCTGCGATTTCATCTTTATCTGCTACCCAGACTGTGCAAACTGCACCCTCTTCATTGCGGGATAGCAGCTCGACGAGTCACCAGATACCTGCGATTTCATCTTTATCTGCTACCCAGACTGTGCAAACTGCACCTTCTTCACTGCGGGATAGCAGCTCGACGAGTCATCTCGTTTCCGCATCTGCTGCTGCTTTGCTTACGCTTCCGGACATGGAGGTTGTAACTCCTCCACTTAAAGTTTTTGTTTCTCGGTTGGCATATCGTACTTCGACCGAAACAGTAAAAAAGTACGTAGCTGCTAAGCTTGGATACGCACCACCTCTTTTGCTGTGCAAAAAGCTGACTCCGGATAATCTGCAGGAGCAAACCATTGCTTCTTTCTGCATCACCGTTTCTTCCGGCATCAACGACCTACTAAAGTGCGACTTCTGGCCACCTGGAGTCTTTGTAAAAGAGTTCACCAAAATTCCGCGAAAAAATTTTCGATCCAGACCAGGAAAGAAAACTCAAACTTAAAACGTTCCTTAACACTGTACTATCAAAACGTCCGTGGCTTGAGGACCAAGTCTGATAAAATTAGTCTTTCTTCTGCCCTATCTTCTGATGACATTATCTGTCTTACGGAAACCTGGTTGACAGATGATATTTTTGATAGTGAGATTTTACCACAGCACAGTGTCTTCCGCAAGGATCGTGATCGCTCAATCTCTGGCAAGTCTGATGGCGGAGGTGTTCTTATTGGTATCCACAAATCTCTTTCTAGTTCGGTTTGCAGTGACTTTACAACTACATCTTCAGTGGAGTGTATTTTAGTTCGTGTCTCTCTTGCTCCTGCTTCACTATTACTTATCGCCTCAATCTATATCCCCTGTAACTAGAGGTGGGACTAATATATTCATATTAGTTAAGATATTACTAATATTTGAATATATTAGGTAATAGTAATATTTTATTGTGACGTATTATAATATATAAATATTAGTTTCGCGTGAAATTTTTTTATTCTTATTTTTCTATTATCAATCAATTTGTTCGCAATGCCGTGTCTTTTTACTAAATCAAGCATTGAAAAACAAAAATGTGTATATAAATTGCCGCCATTAGTTGCATGCGGCTGTAATCGAAACCTTTGACTATGAAAATGAGGTCATTGTATGAGGATGCATATTAAATGTCCCCATGTATATGTTTTACATTCACATTTTCAGGGATGTACATAATTGCATGGAGGTACCTCATTTGCACCCTCATGCCGACTTTAATTATCTTCTTTATTTGTGAGTCAACGGTTCTTAGTACAGCCGAAGCATGTTCCCATTAAATTAACGGCGGCATTTAAGTGATTAATTTTGTAGAAAGGACCGGCAATGGGGACAAATTTTATGACATTGGACTACCACTAATAGGTAACGAACCGACCCAACGCAATGAAAAAAATAAGATAATAGGCAACAGGAATGTTTTTATAGCATATTCAAATAGATTCGCAGCATGTCGTTTTTGTACTCTTGCTGCAAACCAAATTTTGCCACAAAAAGAAGCCAGCTACAAAAATAGGTTGCTGCTGCAGTACGCGAACAGTGCTAATATCTACACATTATTACTGGAGTTGGGTCGTACTCGCATTTTCACATACTAGATATTCCTAGTACGAGTACAAAAAAATACCTGTTCCAAATACCTGTTCCAAAAATACTAGCTAGCATTTTTTGAAGTATGTACTCGTACATATATATGACTACATACAAGTACATACGATTTGTAGTGGTGTAACAAAACGGTGTGATATGCCCTCCCCCACCCACCAGACACAAAGTTCCCAGGCTAGAATGGTGATGGTGCAGATGACCATGAAAAGATACTGAGTTATTAGTTCGTGCAGCTTGTCCGTAACTTTCCAATGGTCGGTCACTTATTTGGCAAGTCTTTCTCCAATCTAGGAGCCATCTAAGGGAGATCAACCGATTTAATTTGATTTTCATTTTAATATATGCATAAAAAACCTCCTGTATTCTTCCAAATTACCAATATCGAAACATTTAGTAAGATAGGACCAACTAATCCTGTTGTCATCTATATGACTTTTCATCAATCGATTTCTGACACCAAACTTTTCCTGGCTAATCTAAAACTGTCGGTTTTCCACTTCGCCACACTAAAGCATGAAGTTTATCGAAAATTTTATGAAGAAATTTTAAAAAAAAAATTTAGTCTATTAAACATACACCCACTAGGGGGCCAACCTCTTCGGTAAGGCTGGATATGAGTCACAACCCCGGTAGGGTTGGAGTGCAGTCACGAGGCGGACTTCAGCACAGCCGGAGAAGCCAACTGTCGAGCCAAAAAGGATCTGAACAGTTACTTTCAGTTTTTGCGGACGGTTTTCCGGCAGATTTCATTTTGCCGTATCTTAGAAACTAAGCCGCTTTTTCCCGGATTTGTATGGAAATTTCGCCCAAAACAACTCAGGAAGGTCCCTGAATTCATGCTGAACAAAAAAAAAATTTTTGGAAAAAATGGACGTTTTTGTCCTATCAAATGTCTCTATCAAAATTTTTTTCGCCCTTAATATTTAACTATTATATTCCCCGACCACTTCCAATTATCGAAAGCTCCGTCAAGGCAGTTTTTGGCAAACTATGGCCAAAAAACCCCTTACTCCCCTACAAAACCGAAATTTTTGTATCACAGCAACAGGTCTTGGCCCGTTATGTCCAAAACCACTCTAACCCAAAATTGGCCGATTTCAGCTACTTTTGGCCTAAAAACTTTATGAATAATTGAATAAAATACTTGCCCAATTTGTCCCAACAACATTTTTTTCGCCCTTAAAATATCACTAATATACTCCCCGATCACTTTCAATCATAGAAAGCGCTGTAAAGGCAGTTTTTGGCAAACTATGCCCAAAAAACCCCTTACTCCCCTACAAAACCGAAATTTTTGTATCACAGCAACAGGTCTTGGCCCGTTATGTCCAAAACCACTCTAACCCAAAATTGGCCGATTTCAGCTACTTTTGCCCTAAAAACTTTATGAATAATTGAATAAAATACTTGCCCAATTTGTCCCAACAACATTTTTTTCGCCCTTAAAATATCACTAATATACTCCCCGATCACTTTCAATCATAGAAAGCGCTGTAAAGGCAGTTTTTGGCAAACTATGGCCAAAAAACCCCTTACTCCCCTACAAAACCGAAATTGTTGTATCACAGCAACAGGTCTTGGCCCGTTATGTCCAAAACCATTCTAACCCAAAATTGGCCGATTTCAGCTACTTTTGCCCTAAAAACTTTATGAATAATTGAATAAAATACTTGCCCAATTTGTCTCAACAACATTTTTTTCGCCCTTAAAATATCACTAATATACTCCCCGATCACTTTCAATCATAGAAAGCGCTGTAAAGGCAGTTTTTGGCAAACTATGGCCAAAAAACCCCTTACTCCCCTACAAAACCGAAATTTTTGTATCACAGCAACAGGTCTTGGCCCGTTATGTCCAAAACCACTCTAACCCAAAATTGGCCGATTTCAGCTACTTTTGCCCTAAAAACTTTGTGAATAATTGAATAAAATACTTGCCCAATTTGTCCCAACAACATTTTTTCGCCCTTAAAATATCACTAATATACTCCCCGATCACTTTCAATCATAGAAAGCGCTGTAAAGGCAGTTTTTGACAAATGATGGCCAAAAAACCCCTTCCTCCCTTACAAAACCTAAATTTTTGTATCACAGCAATAGGTCTTGGCCCGTTATGTCCCAAACAACTCTAACCCAAAGTTGGCCGATTTTGCCCGATTTCAGCTACTTTTGCCCTAAAAACCTAAACCTAAAGTCCCAAAATACTCGCAAACACGAAAATACTCTATACAAAAATACGCGATACGAATATACTTGCAAGTTCCAAAATACTCGATACGAGTACTCGATACGAAAATACTCGTATCGAGTATTTTGGAACTTGCAAGTATTTTCGTCTCCATTAATTGCATTACTTCACTCAAAAGAACAAGATCAGTTTATTGATTCACCCAAACATACGTACGAACATACATATATCGACAAAACTTACCTCCAAATCAACTCATTAAATTTGCCTGATTCACATTTGTGCTCATACATACATCATTATATGAGCGATCTTACACTATCCTAGCCATAACATATATCCTGTCAGTAGTTAAATAACTTTACGAAACGTTCATCAGCATCACTAATACGATATATTCACTAACCCCTGGACTAATGCCTTAAAAGCATTCACTAATGCCTTAACTAACGTCAAATATTAGTTTAGACATTCACTAATGCCTTAACTAATGCCAAATATTAGTTAACGCATTCACTAATGGCTTAACTAATATCAAATATTAGTTTAGACATTCACTAATATCAAATATTAGTTTAGAGTCTAAACTAATATATTAGGATATATTAGTTTAGAGTCTAAACTAATATAATATATTAGTTTAGAGTCTAAACTAATATAATATATTAGTTTAGAGTCTAAACTAATATAATATATTAGTTTAGAGTCTAAACTAATATAATATATTAGTTTAGAGCCTAAACTAATATAATATATTAGTTTAGAGTCTAAACTAATATAATATATTAGTTTAGAGTCTAAACTAATATAATATATTAGTTTAGAGTCTAAACTAATATTTTATATTAGTTAAGGCATTAGTGAATACCTTAACTAATATTTGACATTAGTTAAGGCATTAGTGAATGCCTTAACTAATATTTGATATTAGTTAAGGCATTAGTGAATGCTTTTAAGGCATTAGTCCAGGGGTTAGTGAATATATCGTATTAGTGATGCTGATGAACGTTTCGTAAAGTTATTTAACTATTGACAGGATATATGATGTTATGGCTAGGATAGTGTACGATCGCTCATATAATGATATATGTATGAGCGCAAATGCGAATCAGGCAAGTTTAATGAGTTTATTTGGAGGTAAGTTTTGTCGATATATGTATGTTCGTACGTATGTTTGGGTGAATCAAAAAACTGATATTGTTCTTGAGTGAAGTAATACAATCAAGGGAGTAATTTGCAAATTCTATGATTCGAAACGAAGAATAGTTTTCGGATGCAGGCATCTTGCTAAACTGAAGAATGAGAATATTTTCAGCAAAAGTTTGGCGACTATTAATAATTAATGGTAACCGATGGTGATGTAATTATGTGCAGATACTCTTTTCGAGTACTGGAGCAGCAACCTATTTTTGTAGCTGGCTTCTTTTTGTGGCAAAATTTTGCTTGCAGCAAGAGTACAAAAACGACTTGTTGCGAATCTATTTTAGTAGATTCCGGTACGCGAACAGGCCTATTATCTTGTTTTTTTATTGCGGTGGGTCGGTTCGTTACCTACTAGTGGCAATCCAATGTCATAAAATTTATTCCCAGTGCCAGTCCTTTCTACAAAACTAATCACTGAAATGCCGCCGTTAATATAATGTGAACATGCTTCGGTTGTACTAAGAACCTTTGACTCATAAATAAAGGAGACAATTAGAGTCGGCATGAGGGTGCACATGAGGTACATCCATGCAATTATGTATATCGATGCAAATGTAAATGACGGGATTTAAGATGCAACGGATGAAAAAGGCAAATAATGAATTCGGAGTAGGAAAAAGATTCAAACTATCGTTTGGTGTTAGGGAATATATCGTTTTAGTGATGTTAACGATTATATTCATTAATTATTTGTCATTAGATTATAACTTGGCGCATAATGATGGAACATTCAATACGATTGCGCATATCTGCTCAATGTTGTGTGGCTAAAATAGTGTATGATAGTTGCAAGAATGACATACATATGTATCACACGTAGGACAAGTCAAATGAATTAATTATGAGGCAAGTTTAATGAGTTAATTTGGAGCTAAATTTTTCCGATATATGTGTGTTAAATGGGTGTATGTTTAAATGGAGTAAAATAAGAAGTAAAATATTCTGTTGATTAATGAATTTTGTGAACGCACCTAGGTTTGAATAAATTGATGCGTGGATGGAAATAGTGTTTATGAATTCATATGGATCGTAAGGGAGAGCCGTTTTTGCATTCGCGATTTTTCTTGAACTAAAAATTTGAATATGTTTAATAAAATGTTTGTCGAATATTAGTTGATGGAGTTATATAAAGGTGATAATAAATAGGTTTTTCACAGCAGGATGTATTTATTTGGGATTTGAAATGATAATAGAAGAAAATTGATCGTAGTTCTCATATAGTAAAACAATTATGAACGGACAATTTGCAGTGTGAAATACACAATAGGTGAAGTGAATGTTCAAATGTGATGCATATTGAAGGGTTCATGGGCTACGTTACTAGTGGGAACGAGACGAAAGCTTGGAAGTAGGCGAATAGAAATTGATGTTTTTGAGTAATATAAAATTTTAACTATTCCAATTATTACTATTGCAATTGAAAGGGTGGCAGGTGCATAATATCTTTTTGGTACCGATTCTAGTCGAACTCTTTCATTTATGCTCATGAAATCAAAATACACACAAAATGCCGCGCTACGAGAAATTATTAAAACCAAATATTAGTAATATATTAATATTAGTTAAGATATTATAATATCGTGTCACTAATATATTCGTATTAGGTAATATCTCGAAATATTAGTATAAGCCCATCTCTACCTGTAACAGTCCTTCTTCACTTTATAATATTTTCTTTGCAGAGCTCTCATCTTATCTCCTGTGCCGTTTTCCTACCGCTCACTTAATGCTATGTGGTGACTTCAATATGCCTTCCATCGAGTGGAATACCTCTTTTTCAACCATCACTTCTAGCAACAGTCTTTCGCTTACTTTATCTTCATTCATTTCTTTATGTTCTCTTTCCCAATTGAACTCGGTACCTAATAAAAATGGCAAAATATTGGATCTAATTCTTTCTAATATCCCAGTGTCTTCTGTTGATTTGGATTCCGATGCTCTACCCTATGTCCCTCCCGACCCTTACCATCCTCCTGTTCTTTTAGAAATTTCTCTCAATCTTCCTCTTAGATCCACAGTTTCTTGCTACCGGCGCTTCAATTTCTTTAAAGCCAACTTTGTTGGAATGGCGAACGAAATCAATCATATTAACTGGCACTCATTTCTTCGCTGCTCTGACGTTAATGAGGCTCTCCATAGGCTTTATGTCTTCCTCGCTAATCTCATTCCTCGCTTCACTCCCACAAGTCGTCCCAGGAGACCCAATGATGCTCCCTGGTTCACCTTTGAAGTTGCTGCTGCCCTTAGGGCAAAGGATGTTGCTCGTGCCAAATTTAAACGTACCGCTTTGCATGATGATTTGCTTGAGTTTAAAAAGCAACGCTCTCATGCAAAGAGGGTCGCTAAAGAAGCCATGCGTGCCTACGTTGCCAGAATTGAGGCTTCTATTAGTTCCAACAATTCAAAACCCTTCTGGTCATTTATTCATTCACTGAAAAAATCCCCCGTCATTCCTCAAAATGTGTTTCTTGATGAAACTTCTGCCGCTACAACTGAAGAGACCTGTGAGCTCTTTGCTCGTTTTTTCTCGTCATTTTCTTCCCCACAAAACCCTCTTTCTCCTCCACATGTTTCTTTCACCACTCCCTCGTCGTCTCGCGCTAACCTTAGAGCGCTCTCGTCGTTTCGTACAAACCCTTTAGAAGTTGAATATTTAATGAGTTGTCTCGATTCTAACGCTTCTTCTGGCTCTGATGGTATTTCTAATATACTAACTAAGTCCCTATCTTCTTCACTTTGTGTACCCTTGTCCATTATTTTCAACCTAAGCATCGCCTCTGGTGTTTTTCCTTCCATATGGAAATCAGCCAACATTTTTCCCATACTTAAGGCAGGTGACCCCGCTTGTATCTCCAATTACCGTCCAATATCGCTTCTACCTTGCTTTAGCAAGCTACTTGAGAGAGTTGTCTACAACAGAATTTATCCTCTACTCGAGCCTTTCCTTGCCAAGGAGCAACATGGATTTGTCAAGGGTAAATCCACTGTTACCAATTTGTTATCTTTCAGCAATACTGTGGCTTCTGCCATCGATCAGCAAAGACAGGTGGATGTTCTTTACACTGATTTCTCTAAGGCATTTGACTCTGTTAATCACGTGCTTCTTCTCTTGAAATTAGAGAAATATGGCTTTTATGGACCGCTGCTCTCCTGGTTTTCTTCTTACATTTATGAACGTGCTTGTGTTGTTACTGTGAATTCCTGCTCCTCTGTTCCCTTCTATCCCACCTCTGGTGTTCCGCAAGGCTCGATACTTGGCCCCTTGTTGTTCTTAATCTATATTAATGATCTGCCAGGTCTCCTAAACTCCTTCTCCCTTCTTTACGCAGACGATCTTAAAATTTTCAGAGTAATCGATACAATTGAAGACTGCTTTCAGCTACAGAATGATCTGCACACTTTGGGCAACTGGTGTAGTGCAAATTATCTTACTCTGAATGTCTTAAAATGTCACCAAATGTCATTCACGCGTAAAACTAACCCCTTAGTGTTTTCTTATTGCACTTCCGGTACCTCTCTCGATGCTGTATTCTGTTTTAAAGACCTGGGAGTTATTTTCGACACTAAACTCTTATTTGACCAACACATATTGCATATTACTGCCAAAGCGTCCAGGCTCTCGGGTTTTATACTTAGATCTTCTAAGCATTTTACCGATATCTCCACCTGTGTACACCTGTTTTGCTCTTTTGTCCGTAGTATCCTTGAGTATTGTTGTCAAATATGGTGCCCACATTTTCAGTACTTAATTGATGCGGTTGAATCTGTACAACGCAGGTTCACCCGCACTCTGCTTTTCAAATTCAATTTGACTTACTGTGGGTATAGTGCGAGACTTACCATGCTGCAAATTCCATCCCTGAAATCTCGTAGGCTGTTCTTTGATGAATGCCTTCTATTTAAATTACACCATCGACTTGTCCCATCAGACCTCTGCAACCTGGTTTCCGTCCGTGTATTGGATCGGTCATGTAGATCAACTTTAACGTTTAATGTTCCATTTGCACGGGCTGATACATATTACTTTTCACCGCTGCTACGTTTACCTAGGCAGCATAACGAACTCAGACTTGGTTCCCTACCACCGACCTTGATGCTTTTCAAAAACATGTTAAAAGATAAAGTAATTACTTATTCTGTTTAATGCATGCTCATCTTGGCTATTTGCATATTTAAATTTTGGATTCTTATTTTCTATTGAATTATGATACTCTTGTTCGTTTTATATATATTTTTATTTTTATTTATCATTGAATTATATTATATTTTTATTTTTATTTATCATTGTCTATTGCGTAATTGGACTTGATCTGTTGTTATAGACATTAAATCAATAAATAAATAAATAAATAAATAATAAGTTGCATTAATTCTACGAAATTCGTATTGATTTCATGACTGCACTGGAAGTTATAAGGCAAAAAGTTTTATTTTCCTAAGCAAATTTTCAAAACCAAAGGACACAAAAATTACCATAGCTGGCAGCACCAATCGAATTTTTAAACCAAATTTTCATCAAACAGAGTTTAGAGTAAGGTTCAGGTACTGTGTCAATTTCATGAAAATCTGGTAACTTATTCACATTTCATAGGGCAAAAAGCAGTGTTTTTTCTTTGCAATTTTTCAAGATGGCACCACTGGCACAGAGTTGCCCACAATTCAAAACCGCTTCTATCAAACCTGGTCCTACTTGAGTCCAATGCATTCTGTAAATTTCAGTTGTATCTGATTATTGGTTCGTGAGTTCCTGTGAGCAGAAGTTTTTGATGCTAAAAATAAAGGTTAACTGGGAAAGGGTTACCGTTCTTGTCCGACATGAAATTTTCAAAGTTTTACTTTGAACGTGTAAGTAAAGCATAAGATTTGTATACAGATTGGTTTTATTGTAAGAAACGGACATTTTTTATGATATTCGATGGTTTGAATGTTCCACTTCCAAATTCTTATTTTTTCAAATTTAAGTCACAAAACTTATCATAGCTGGCCGTTTCAAACGTGTTTTAAAGTAAGGTCCAGCTACTGTGTGAATTTCGTCAAAATCGAACGATTGAATCAGAATTTATAGGGCTAAAAGCAGTTACCTTTTTTTAGTGATTTTTCAAGATGGCACTACTGGCACAGAATCGCCCGCATTTCAAAATCATTTCTATCAGACCTGGACCTACTTAAGGCCAATACATTCTGCAAATTTCAATTAATTCCGCTTATTGTATCGTGAGTTTCCGTGAACATAAGTTTTTGATGCTAAAAATATAGGTAAATTGGGCAAGGGCTACCAGGCGTGCCCGTTATACCATATCAGATTTTTTTTTTATGTAAACAAAGCACAAGATTTACATATGAGTGGCTTTTTTTGAAGAAACGGCATTTTTTCAAGAGAGACGATGATTTGGAGGTTTTCACTTTCAGTGCCTGCCCTAGCTACAGGGTTGAAAATTTTCAAATATTTTACTTTAGCCATGTGGACAGAGCATAAGATTTATATATGAGTGCCTTTTTTTTCCTAAAAGCGACAATTTGATAGGATAGTCGATGATTTGATGGTTTTCACTTCCAGCGCTTGCCCTAGCTACAGGACTGCCAACATCGTCATCAAAAGCTACACATATCTACAACTAAATAATACCAATATGTCCTGAATGGTTGAATAGCTCTGTCAAAAGTTATCGCAATTTAAAAATTTTCAAATTTTCCCGTTCTCATTTTAGGCACCCAGCGCACACCTGGGGTTAAAAAATTCCAAAACATTATCCGATTCACATGTAAAACACGTTCGAAATTTATTTCGTCAACTTTATTTTTGCGAAAATTATTTGTGTACGGAATAATAGGTGTATTAAAAATATCACTAAAATGGCCGCCGGCGCCAAAGGGTTAAAGATAATTGACATTTAGTGAGACCTGGACCTATTCTGCATATACACTAATGTGTCCTGAAAATTTCAGCTCAATCGGATGGCGCGTTCTCGAGATTATCTCACTCAAATTTTTTGATGATATATATATATATATATATATATATATATATATATATATATATATATATATATATATATATATATATATATATATATATATATATATACAGTCAGCGACAAAAGTCATGGCACCTGAGTGCACTTATCGTTTTGCAGATACATATCTTCTAAAACATTAAAGCCATTCAGTTGTGTTTTAGAAATAATAAATATTTATTAATAAAGATTATGAATATGTAAAAACAAATCAAATTTCACAAAATTAATAAAGCAAAACCACTTCGTTTATACAAAAATTCTACTTTTGCCGCAAAAAAATGTTATGGCACTTGATTAGAAAATTGTATCTTTTAATAGCAATATATTGAAATTAATATTTAGTTGGATATCCTTTGGATTGTATTACCGCTTTCAAGCGCCTTTGCATTGATTGGACTAATTTTAGCGTATATGAATTGTTGATAAAAGCCAATTCTTGCCGTTTGATGTCCTTCAGTTGTGCTCTCGATGTTATGTCATGTGTCCTTAAGTTTTTTTCCTATTCACTCCAAAGATTCTCAATCGGATTGAGGTCTGGTGACTGAGGAGGTGTAGCCAGCATATGAGGAGTGTTATAGATTATCCATTGTTTCAAAATGTATGCTGTATACTTGGGATCATTATCTTGTTGAAAATAATAATCACGACTCAAACCCAATTTTTCCGCACTATTTTGCAAACGTTTCTTCAAAATGGCTAAATATCCGAAACGATCCATTGTGCTTTCCATAAACTCCACATTTCCCACACCGTTTGCAGACATGCATCCTCATATCATAACGCCACCGCCACCATGTGTCACTGTAGGATGTAAATGTTTCGGCAGTAAACTTTCGCCTTATCGACGCCGCACTCTTATGCGACCACCACTTCCAAAAATATTGAATTTCGATTCATCGGAACAAATTACCTTGTTCCAGGAGTCAGCTGGTGCATTTAAGCATTTTTTGGCGAATTCTAGACGTTTTTTTTTATTTGCCTTGCTTATGAACGGTTTTTTTGTGAACGACACGGCTTCTAAATCCATTACTTCGTATGACTCTTTGAATACTCCTTGGATATATTTTCTTTCCAAATTCAACTGAAGCTGCCTGGCTTAGTTGACTTCAAAATATTTTTGGATTAACCTTGACTTTGCGCATTATAATCCGTTTATCGTTGTCGGTTAAAACTTGGGGCCGGCCCGTTCTTGTCTTGTTTTTAATTCTGTTTTCTATTTCCTTTCGTTTTATTATATTTCTTACTGTTGACTTACTCCTTTGTATATATTCTCCTATTTCCTCATAAGTTTTCCGATCTTTCCTCATATTTAACACAATTTTCCTTTCTTCACACGTTGTTTCTTTCCTTGACATCTTTTTTAATCACGAAACACTTTAAAAATTGACTGAATCAACGTAAAACTTTCTCAAACTAAAATAAATAGACCACCAAATTGATATTTACTTCTAACAGGCTACACAGTTCCTGGAAATTACTGTTATTGAATATTTATGATGATGATGATTTTTGTCGCGGCATTTGTGTACTACGCAACAAATTTTACGCTTCATGGACAAACGCAATGCAATATTGAAATCCCGTGAATGGAAAAATATAGCTGCTATTATAAAGATTATATTTTCAGTATTTTACTTTTTAAAATTAAAAACCATACTGAATGGTACTTATTGTTTTTCTACACAATTAAAGGTGCCATGACTTTTGTCGCTGACTGTATATATATATATATGTATGGAAATATGAATTTTTGGCCGAATCGATTATAATACTAATGTTCTTCGAACACAGAGGAACACACAAGGAAGATGAAAGTGATTTGGTGAAAAAATTTGGAATGCCGTCAGCACCGAAGCTATTACTTGCGTAGAGAGACTTCTAAGGGGTTAGTAAAAAAAAAAGTAGAAAGGGTACTATCAGGTGCGGGAAAAATGGCTTTTTGGCTATGGGTGGAATCTGGAGGCTGACTTTGGATTACCAGGTTCGGTGGTTTACCGCCATTTTTAGTTCAAGTCATTCGAAGTTTTCCGGGGTTTGGGTCAAGCTATTGTCGTATTCCGTGGGGTTATGTGCGGCGCTATCACCACACCCGTTAAGCTTGAACAAATTTTTAGGGGAATTGTTGGGTCCGGAACAAACAACAACTTTGTTCTTAGCTCCCTTGCTTCCATTAGTACGTTTGAATGAGACCCAAAGTAAACTTTTTTTCTATAATCAAATTCGATTTCTAATGTATTTAATAACTCAATTGTATTATCATTCAGAAAGCCAGCCAGCGGACCTGATTTAGGGAGGACCGAATGGAACCAACCCCAATAAGAGAACCATTTTTTTTTTTGGAAAATTTTAGATATTTTCTTTAGTTGTCTTTTGTTTCGAAAATTTAGCTGCTCGAATTTATTTTTCGAAAATATTGTTATTTACCTTTTCCCGAATTCGATGCAATTATTATTTCTTGCTTGGAAATTGATATCGGGTTCCTATTTGGGAATATGCTTTCTCTTTTTGAATTTGAATAGTTAGTCACACTAGTGCGTGCAATTCTTATATTTCTGTTAGCAAGGGAGTAACTTCGGCCACTTTTGCTTTTAATTCGATTAGGCCGAAGTCAGTGGGCAAAGTGGCCCCGCAACATCCGGGGCCATGGCCACAATAACATCAGGGGCCTGAGGCTGTCTGCATCTCCTCAGACCTGCTAAATGAAGGCATATTTCCTCGTTTGGGTTTTTCTTGCTATATTTCGCTCGCCTTTTCAGATGCTTGCTTTGTCACTTCTCGGCTGGCTCTGGCTTGCCAGTCTATGCCTGAGAGCTATTTCTGGTCCTGTACGGACAAAAGCCCCTTCCCCTCCATCTTATATTGTTATATTGCGGACGGATAAAATATACGTAGCGTCCTACTTTTTCTTTAAAGACTCACCCCAGCCGCGTAGAGCTAGCAAAGTAGCATACCAGCATCCGTCGGGGTTGGATTAAAGGGTGCTCTGCTAATGTGGACGACGGGCCTTCACGGTCATTTCTAGGGTACTTCTTTTCACTTCACTTCTTTTTTTTATCTGCCTCTTGATGGTCCACCATCACCAACTCTCTGCTTGGCAGGCTCTCTACTGGACTTTGGTTGGATGAGGCGCCTGCAAGCACCTGCCCTTTCATTAAATTGCTACAATTTGTCCAATAAAATTTCATTCCCACGGTGAAGCATTTGAGTAAGAAATTTGAATAAGTTTGAAGATCGGATGTGGAAGATTGGTCAGAAATGAGCAATGAGTTAAAGATTGAAAAGATTTTATTATGTTTGAATTATACGTGAGGGTAAGCAATGCCCTAAAAGATAAAAATTCTGCACGTTTCAAATTTTCGAATTCTCGATCGGACGAAGATTATGCTATCTTCTCCCGTTTTCATTCCTCTGCAGAAAAGGAATTAAAATCAGCATTGCTCAAATATTCGTCGTTTGTTGAATCTTCTTTGAACTTGAATAATCCGAAAAGTATCATGTCTTTTGTCCACTTCTTAAAAGCCGCTTTCTTTCTTCCTTACTCCCTAGTATTTAATGCTTTTACTGCTTCCAACCTTTCTTATATTTGAATATTCTTTGGAAATTTTTGTCCTTCCTTTTCTTTTCATTTTTGTCCTTTGTTCCCTTGGTCTGAATAGTATTCTCATTTTTTTCATGAAAAATCTTGCGTCTTCGCTTTGTGTCCCTTTGCCTATCTTATTCAATACCAGTCTATGTGCGGGTAAACTTCCATCCTCGTGGAAGCTCTCTAACATTATTCTCTCTAACATGTAAGTGAACGCAACCTTGCTTCTAATTATCACCCTATTTTCATTCTGCCTTGCCTTTCAAAAATTTTGAAACGCCTCGATTTCATTCGCATCTATTTTTCCCCCAGCTGTGTTTTTGCAGCGCAACAGCATGGCTTTGTAAAAAGCCGGTAAAACTCTACGAAACTTGTTGAATTTTCTCATGTAATTGCGTCTGTAATTGACAGCAACAATCAAGTTGATGTCATTTGTACTCATCTTGCCCATGATTTTGACACTATCGATCATGTGCTTCTTCTCGTCAAACTAAAGCATTATGGCATCTGTGAACCTTTGTTTCCATGGATCTAAACTTTTTAAACTAATTTCACTTGTGTTGTCTCCTTCTTTGGCGCTTCGTCCTGACATTTCTCCCATTCTTCTAGTGTACCTCAAGGTTCCATCTTAGGGCCAATTTTATTCAATCTGTTTATTAATGATCTTCCCAGTGCTTTTAAGTCAATCCGTTTTCTCTATGCAGATAATTTAAAAATGTTTCGGGTAATCAAAAATACTGCTGATTTTCTGCTTCTTCGGAGATATATAAATACTCTCTCTGGTTGGTGTAGCTTGAAGTGTTTGTCCTTTAATATTCCCAAGTGTTTTTTTTTATGTCATTTTCCTTAAAGCTTCACGCTCAGGTTTTTCCTTATTTTATTTGTGGTATTATCCTCTCTTCTGTCGAATATTTCTCTGATTTTGGGGTCACCTTTGATCGTAAGATGAAATTCGACATTCATGTCCTAACCATCATTAGAAGGGTTTTTCGAATTGCTGGCTTTGAGATTCGCTCCTGCTACAATTCATTTAGTATTTCTACATGTGTGTACCTGTTTCTTAACCTAGTCCGTTCTATACTTGAATATTTTAGTCATGTGTGGTGTCCTCGCTTAAAATATCGCGCAGATGATGTTGAATTTGTTCAGTGGAGGTTTGTAGATATAGTCTTTTTTCGCACCTAACTTTTTCAATATAGTCTTTCGTATATACGTTGAACATTTGCCTTGAACGTTCGTCTCTTCTTAACCTTCCTCTTCTAGAGCAGCGCAGAGTTTACTTCGAAGAGAGTTTCCTCTTCAAAATCTACCGTGATTACTTATCTTCCTCTTTAGCATCTTTGATTATTGTGCGGCAACCCGTAGGGTTGATCAGGTTCTGCATTATATTTAAAGTACTTTATAGTCGTACTAATACTTTCTTTTACTCTCCAGTTTTGTGACTCTGCGCATTCATAATAGTCTTCAACTTGGTCCTCATTCACATGCTATTAACATCTTTAAAAATATAGTTTTTTGTAAAATAAGTGTTTCTAGCTAATTTTATTTCTTAATCTTGTTTTTAATTCACTCTTTTATTTAAATTATGCTATCAATTGAATGTGAATCAATATTTTTGTAGCCCACATATTCTCTACAGCTTTCTTTTTTTAAACCGTAGCTACGCCAATCGCAATTTCTGGATAACATGGAATATGACCTGGAATATGATAGATAGATTGTTCTAATATAGTTAGATATAGATATAGTTCTAATAACGACGTTTAATATGTAATTGACTGTTCTAATTCCGTTCTAATAGGCAAGTATTAATTCAGCTAAGGTTTTCTTTAATTTCAAAAAATTAAAAACTGCAATTTATAAAAGACTCCTTGTCGAAGTAGTTGCTTTTGTAATTCACACAGTACAAAAACAAGTTACAAAATTTATTCTATTGGTACATATAAATAAAATAACCACAGCCACTCCTCAAACTCATCTCGTTAGTAAAGTGCCAGACAAACTTATAAGTAATTTAGAGCAGATTCTTCAACCAGCAGCTCAACAATAGACAATGTAAGTTTTTTAATATGTACTGCTACGAAAAAAAAATGGCAAATTTTTACTAGCGGTACACCATAAAGCTAGTAGCTGTAGATTTGCAATGCAAGAAGGGAGCAAAAAAGTCGAACAAAGTTATTCTCATGCAATTTACCGACACGTCTTTGTCGGCGCTCGTATTCAGGATAATCTTAACGTTGCTTCCGAAAAACACTTTTGTGTAAGGAAATTTCTCTTACACTATCCTGCATCCGCAGCTCCATAGAAAACGGAAACTAGGTACATGAACATAAGACTTGCAGGAAACTTCATCCTAGTTATTTCCGTCAGCACTAGTCTAATGTTCAGTGTATGTGACAGCAACGCGTCATAGTTGCTTTCATACATAGAATGAAAAACGAATCAAAGGAACTTTCTTTCAGACTCGTTTACTGTAAATTGCTTTAAGTTGTCTGATCGCAGCGACTTCATGAAAGCGTGAAACACTTTTTCATCCTGAATTTCACTTTTGATTGTTCTTCCTGGATTTGCGATTTAGTGCTTTACAGCAGTTGGAATCAAGGAAAATTCACTCAAAGCAAATATGTGACCTGGAAGAAAGTGTGCGATAGTTGAAATGATTTCCAGACTTTTCACATTTTTTCGAAGAACTTGACAATTCATGGGCGAAACGATAATTAGAATGCCACATTCGAAAAGTCTGATGACTTCTAATGCATAGTGAATACTATTTGTTCGTCTCGCACATAAGATTGGAATGGAGAGCTGAAGACATAGATCGGTATCAAAACAATTTGTGTAAAACAAATATTTGAAGTAAATCGAAACTTTTTACGTGAATTGCTTCAGATATTCAGCAATGGTTTGACAGTCAGTTCACATGATTTTTATTTTCATTTGAAAAATATACCATTTGTCTACTATTTTTCAAGTCAAATATAATTACTTTCCACAAATTCGTAATCATTTACCAACTAAAATACACATGTTTATTATGCATTTATGCTATGGTATCCGTCACTGTTTTAATTCTATATCTTTCGATGAAAATTCTGACATGCTATTAAACACCAAAAGGAGGGGAACATATACTTATTATACACAAAGGCCTTTCCTGAAATTTTTTAAGATAAAGCCAAGATCGAAAATATTCATTTTTCTTATATGAAAAAAATATATGTATTTGACTAGAAAACTAAACAATTACCTAAATTTTCGTTCATTCAGTTGCACCCGCTTTCTTTTGGGCTTACAATCGAATTCAAATAAGGCAAGTTGAAATAAGTCCTTCGCCGAAAATGAAGCTTAAATTTCAGATGAATTAATTTAGCATGAACTGAATTGAAAACAAATGGAAAATTATCGTAAATGAAAATAAACGTTCACTCTTGAGACTGCTACGGCCTTACCTTGATAAAATTGAATTTATCCAAAACTGAACGGGAATCCACAATATAACATATTTTCGCTGCCTAGTTTGCATCATTCCGTAGGCGGTTCCATTGTGATACCTTTATGCTGAAAACGGATAAACAAATGCCGCAATGGTAGCGATCGATTTCAAGTGCATGGGAAGCATGATTGATTTTGAAAGATTCCCTGATAGTGTCATATGGATTTTCGTTGCTATGTTTTTATTAAAATTCTTGAATTTTTGTGTTCGTTAAACAGAAAAATGCTTTTGGTAGGTCTGTTGAGTGGACACATGCGCTTAAGCTCTCAGTCCATTTGAGCTTCTAGTGAATTAATGTTCTGTTTATATCTATGTTCTTCAAATGACATTTGATGCTAAAGCGATAGTAATATCAAATGGATAAGCATGATGGGATTTTGCAGTGGTTAGATTTGATCAAAAAACAAGGTCTATCGAATTTTCATTAGTTTTGTTTAGTTTAGTTTGTCATCAACTTAAGTCTCTCCAAAAACTTTAAGCTACTGCTGTACAAGACAATACACAAATATTTTGATGTCAGGAGCTATAATTTATCACAACCCATAAATCTACAATGTGCATAGCACCAGAAGTATCAGGTCAGTCCATAATTCCCCGCGTTTTTGAAGGTAATTTTAAGCGCATAAAAAATACAATTTAATATCAATCGGTTATATAGGTTCCTTCATTATCTACAATCTCTTCCCACCTTAGTTGGAATTGTTGAATTGCATCGGAATAAAATCTCTTATCTTTTGAATTAAAAAATGTAGTTAGGCTGATTTGAACATAATCTTTATTTTAAAATATTTTTCAACCTAACAACGACTGCAGGCTTCTAAACAAATAAAAATCGCTTCGAGCAATTTGTGGCGAATATACTGGATGAAGCAGTCCCAGTCAAATCTCTTCAGTTTTTCTACGATGACTTTTGCAGTATGCGGTCGGGCGTTGTCCAGTTCACTAAAAAAGGCGTTTTTAATCAATTCCGCGTTCAAAGTACTGAGTTCACGACAACACACATCTGCTGCGACAGTTTTATTAGGATTCACCAATCCAAAATAGACAAATCTTGACATATCTCCCCAAACAGATAGAAGAATCTTTTGTGGGCGATGTCTGATTTGCATCCACCCGTTGCTTTTTCCGCACAACGTTTTTATAGCCTATTCACTTGTTGTCCTCTGTTAGAATACCATTGAGAAAAGGTTCAGTTTCATTGTGACGTAACAGTTCAATCTTTACTGGAGATTTTATGTTGTTAACTGATGTGGAATCCATTTTCCAAGCCTGGACACTTTTTGTATCTGCATCAAATGCCGATGATTGGTTCCATGCCAATACTTTAACCTCTCTGCAATCACATCCACGATTAAAGTTGGATCTGCTTCCGCTAGAATTTTTAACGCCGTATCACCAAAATCAAAGGGACGTCCTGAGCGAGGTGCATCTTCTGCTGTAGTGCATCTATACCAAAATTTTCTAAACTACTCCTGTGCAGTTTTAAACCATATTCATCTCTCGTTATCTCATATTTATCTCTGCTGCCGCTGCTGTAGGATTTTTGTTAAGTATAAAATGTGCCTATTGTGGACGAATTGTCACAGATTTTAGTTTTATTGATTATTAATGCAAATGTAGAACAATGAATTTTGCTTTCGTAACGTTGAACTACTACTACTACTACAACTATTAACGCCAATATAAGTGATTTGTTAAACTTTAATAACACACTCAGAATGAACTTTAGGCCATGGTTATCTTTTGAGACATTTAAAGTTTTATAAGATTGATATGGAACCGACGATTTACTGCCACTAACTTAATTCCGAAGATGCAACGTCGGCAGAAAATATGATATCAGACATTTTCCATATATCCAGTGAAATTTCACGTGCTGCTTCGGAAAAATTAGGGGAAAGCTAGATTTTGGTGCGAACCTTGATATTGACGTTCTGAACAAAATGTCAAAAGCGCCCATTGATCAGGGCACTGCATTACAATTTACACGGGGTCAAAGACCACCAAAATTGATTTTTCGGAAATATCTCAGTAAAAAATATAGTGTGACAAATTTGTAGCTTAGGAAATTTTTGAATGACTGCGCTAAAAGTTATGGGAGTGAAGAGAATTTTAGGGTTGCAACCCTCAAAACTTTTCAATTTTTCGAAAGCTTCATATTTGTTGCTAATTGTCATTGCAGGATCACTCCTGTTTGAAAATTCAATGACAACATCGCTTAGTAAAGAAAGACCTAAAAACTACAAAAATTACCATAGCTGGCAGCCCTTTCCTGTTTTTTTCCACGAAATTCCTACGCAAGCTGGCCCGTATCAAGTTCCGTTTACTGAGTGAATTTCGTTTTGATTTCATGACTAATTCGGAAGCTATAGGGAAAGCTTTGTTCCCTTTCAGAGCAAATCTACAAGATTTAGGTGACAAAAATTATCATAGCTGGCAATCCTATTTAAATTTTTCAACCAAATTTCTACCAAATGTGGCCTAAGATAAGATTCAAATACTCTGTGAGTTTTTTCCAATGGCTGAATCGGAAGTTATGAGCATAAAAGCAGTTTTTTGTCAGTGATTTTTCAAGATGGCACCACCGCCACAGGGTTGGCACTTCTATCAGACCTGGTCCTAGTTAATAACAACATGTCCTGTAAATTTCATAATGTTCGGATTATCCGGTTTATTATTTATTTCTCGTGAATAGAAGTTTCAAGTGCTGAAAATAGAGATAATTTGGTTACGCGTTGCCGTTCTTGTGCAACTCGGAATTTTGAAAATGTCAGATTGAGATGGCGGACAAAGGTTAGAAATTATCAAGAATTTTTTTATCAACAAGCAAAAAATTTTCAGGAGAGTCGATGATTTGCAGGATTTTTTCATGTGCCTGCTGTAGGTACAGGGTTGCTTGCACAGTCTTAAAAAAACTATGTACATAAATACGCTCTGCAAATTTCACGATGATCCAATGTTTCTGTCAGAAGTTATGATAAATCAAAATTTGAAAAAATGTCCTTGCCAACTTTTAGGAACTCAGCGCCCACACAGAGCTCAAAATCTCCAATTCTTTATCATGAACAAACATAAAACATAATAAGTTTTCATTTCCAATACTTTTCTTTAACCAATTTTTACTCTGCAGAGAAATATAGGAGTACCTAAAAATTCACTCAAATGACCGACAAACGGTTAAAGACATCGTAATCATAGACGTACTCCTTAATATACATCTATGTCCTCCGAAAATTTCAGCTCAATCGGATCGGTCACTCCAGAAATTATCTCTCTTAATCTTTTCGCTGATATATATGTATATATATATATATATATATATATATATATATATATATATATATATATATATATATATATATGTATATATATAATATATACACATATTATGTATATATACATATATATATATATATATATATATATATATATATATATATATATATATATATATATATTTATATATATATATATATATATATATATATATATATATATATATATACATATATATATATATATATATATATATATATATATATATATATATATATATATATATATATATATATATATATATATATATACATATAAAGAAATATGAATTTTCGTCTAATACTAATTCTTCGAAAATCAGTAAAAAGCGTCCACATTTTCAAATAACATTCGTAAAAAGTTGGATTTTTTTATTGGGTTCCTCTTTTTTGCTAGCGTCATCATTCTCGTTTTTGTCAGGTTAATTTCCAGGCATACTTCTTTTGCCTTCTGGTCAAATTTTAGCTAGTGTTCTTTGACCGATGTGATGTAACGCGCTTAGATAATGATATATTATCTCAGATTATATTTTAACTTCTCTGAAGCCAAAATTCACTAGGCAAACTATTGCGGGATTCAGTGTAAGGATTTAAAATTACTATAGTTTTTTTTTTTGTATTTTCAACTCATCGCACACGCAAGACCAATATATTTTTAAGAGACAAGACCTATATATTAATTGCGTTTAAGTACGTTTTTGTGAAAACAATCTTCGTTACAGAGTTATATATTCAAATGATGTTTTCCTTTTGACGGTTAAATATTCGTGATGAAATTTTAAATTAAACCTATACCAAAGAAACGGAAAATCTCATAGCACGCATCATATTTGCTTTATTTACAGCTTATTACAGATATCACTTTGTTCCTTCAAGCGTGAAAACAGCAAACATCCCATCCCGAAATGAATAATATCGCCTTGAAATCATTCACACACATCTGTTTCAGGTAATTTGCTTATTTTTCGGAGAATTTTCGCTACCTGACCCTGCATCATTTTCCCACCAAGTTCAGATTAGTAGCTTCGAGCTAAATTACGGAGTTCATATTCACTTGAAAACAAAAAAAAATGCTACGCCAGCACATGACTAAGTCAAATCAAAAACTGACATCTCAATAGTATACCTCCTATAGACATCATACCAACAAGCAATAATATATTCACGTAGGTAGAGATAAATGCCCAGGAACACGGATGTATTATTTGGCATTTATTTGGAATGCTGTGAGAAAATCATTCAACTATTTTCGAATTCATCATGACAAGCGCAAACTTTAGGCTTTCACATTTTGAAAGAATTCTTCCCTATGACGCCAGAACAGTCTCATCGCTTGAAACTAAGATTGATGGATCGAAATATTGAATTCCTAACAGTTCTTCGCTCTTCTGAGATACGACACGAATAATACCATGGAAGTGCACAAATGCACGAGTGAACTCACCAAAAATATGTTGAGAACTGTCTGATGATAAATGTACAACACATTTCTATCAATTGAATGGTTGGTGACTGCTACGAAAGATGAAGGGGTACAATGATTTCGTTTTGAAATAATAAGTAGGTAGTGATCCGAGAGAACACTCTATTCCTTCTCTGGTGGAGCTCTTAATGTTAAACTGCTGGAACTGATTAACGTTTGCGACTTGAAATCTGGACAAATTTCAGGTTTTTGCTATCTATTTAAGACAAACGTAAACACGTCCCGGTTTCCTTAGTTTACCCTCTCTTAAACTTAGATAATTACTTCCGCCAGTCAGTTTGCAAAATGGATTTGTCACAAGACTAATAAAATAATATCGCGAAGAAAAAAGAAAAAATCGTTTATCTATAATACAATAAATTTATTAGAGATTAATGAGAGCGCAAGGAGGAAACGAGTTTCGGGAAAGAAATGTGCCTTAAATAATAGTAAAGTGAGAGCGCAATTGAAAGCAGAAACTGTGAGCCGGAGTGCAAAATCGTACAGAGAACTAGGAAGAAAGTTTTATGTGGCAGGAAAAACTATAAAAAAGTATTTGGAAAAAATGGATATACAACGTGAGGCAAAAAGATCAGCGCCGCGTCAAACAAAAACACAAAATTTATTCATTAAGAAGAGACTCAAAGTACTTCTTATCAGGAAAAGCATTGTCTAAATGCTCAGAACGAATCCAATTATAGATTAGACAAGAAGAAAAAATAATAAAAATACATAAGTATATAAATATATATAAGAAAAAGAATTAAGATAACATAAAAACTAAGAAAATTAATAAATTCATAATGGAATAATAATACAAAAAAAAAGAATAAAAAGCTAATCGACCGAAAAAGAAACAAACAAATTGGAATTGTTTTTGCGGGATGATTAAAATTGAAAATTTTATTTAAAACTTTTTTGACTTAGTGGTTTCGAAAGTATGCACTGATTATCATCAGACACCAGCTCAGAGTGCATACTTGACTGATGTGACCACTTGCAGTTGGAAATCATTAATTTTTATTTACGTTAGTGTGCCAAATTTTAACATCTCCGACTTACATCCATCGAAATAATTTACTCATAAAGGTTATTGATTTGTGTAGACATAGGTAACGCAGCGCTGCGCCGCGCAATTGCGTTGAAGCACTAGCCATGATACCACTGCGCTGATACCGATTGTCGGTATCAGTAGTGCAGTAACGCACTAAGGTATTAGTAGCACAGTAATGCACTTCGGTATCAATGGTGTTGGCGCTGCCGCTTTACAATACCAACACCATTTGGCTTGGCGCTATGCTACGGCGCGGCGCAAAGATATGAGTTGAGTATACTTACCTCAAGTTTGTTTGATGCAAAGCAATATACCTACGTGTACGCACGTTTCCACGAGCTTATTTGATTTGCCTTCAAAAAGCTAACACTGCGTTCAAAAAGCTAACGTGAAGCTGAAATTCATTCAAATTTTTGTATGAGAATTTTTCTCGAACGGAAAATCAATAGCATTCCAGCTCATATTTTCTTTTCCGATCGGTTCGACTCAAGCCACTTGAGTTTTATAGGCTACATGTGTACTTCAAACAAGAACTACAAAGTAAACATTATGAAAAGCGATGCGATCGTGGTATCATAGCGCAATGGTATCAGCGCACTGCGCTGATACCACTGCTGGCGCCGGTATCAGTGTATCAGCGCTTCGAAATTCGCTGCGTTACCCATGTCTAGATTTGTGATCATGGTTCCCTTCTTGTCTACAAATCAGCATAGACAACGTATATCGTCTCTAAAACTAAGGGACAACTAGAAAAAGTAACAAGCAAAATATTGTTTAAAGATAAAACACTCGAAAAACTATCATCCCAATCCAACGATGTGATGTGAAAGTTCTCACATAAAAGTACAGAAACAAAAGGCCATTTAGTAAATCTGTGCGTCCTAACTGATTTTCTCTATGTTTCTAAAACTAAGGATGTAAGCCAATCAAAAACTTTATGTTTTCAGTAAAAGCACATGTAATTGTATTCGTGGTTCACTGTACAACATTCCTTAAAAAATGCTATATATCTGCCTTTTCTCTTGGGTAAATTTGTGGTTTCCTTTACTCTTAATTAATAACACCGCAAGCATGCAGAATTGCATTTTTTATCCTTATCGCGAAAAGCATTTTACTCGCCATATTATATCCTCATTGTATTTTCTTTTGTCAGACGCAATAATGACCGGTTAAACTTTCATTACTTTATTTTGTACCCAAATGTTTTTTTTTTCAAACTCTGAACTACTTGCGTTATTGCAGCATATCTTTATACACTGTTTTTAGGATGAATTCAATGAAAAAACGCCAAGTTTTGAAAAAACAACAACTAACCTACTTCCATGAGTATTCGCTATTTAAGCCCGACAAGCAGAAACATAGAGGATTTTATAGGCAGACTCAGTATTTAGTAGTTTTTCGCACTGTACGATCAAGTTCATACTAACAACGACTAACAACGACCCGGCATACTAACAAAGACTATTAAGGACTGGACCCATAGCATGTAGGAGTGCAATTACAATTCAACACATTTAACGATAACATTTGTTATATTTTCCGAATGATATAAGTCGCTTGGCACGGTACTTTTTACGTTCGGTTTCGCCCTGTGTGTGCAACAGAATCCTTGCCTCATAAATTCAAACTCCGGTCGTTTTTAGGATGGCTAACTTTCACGACAACCCGATGCTGAGAGTCGAGCAAAAAGTCTAGTGAAAATAGTACCAAGCGTTTGCGATAATAATGCAAGATTTCTTTGTGATACTGCGCGATGTAAATTCTACAGAGATTGTTAGTGATTTATGTGGAGCGGATTGTAAAGTTGGCAAAAAAATTATGAAGGGACACTACCAACCTAGCTTTATGAAGGAATGAACGTTTTGGCTGAATTCGAATATCTTCACGCCATGTGGTCATTTAGAATTTTCTTTCCTGCATTACCTTAAGGGGACATAGCACCTTAAAATTGAAAAAAAAAATGTTATTTTCAAAGGTTAGTTTTAATTGAATAAAAAGACATATCTCAATGAAACTTTGTACATATACTTTGTTTGCCTTATACTACATTAAAAAAATTGTTAAACATTTTTTTGAAAAAACCACCAAAAAACCTGGCATACTCGATAACTGCCCTCAGAAGAGGCTGGGAAAAAACAAAAACGGAATTTTTGTTAGCATCAAAGCGGCCTTGGAATGAACTAAAAAAAAATTAGTTGAAAACTAACAAAATGGCGGCTGTTTTTCGAAAATCGAGGTTTGGAGGAAATAATATGAGTCTAGAAATATTTTACGCGAATATCAGAAGTATTAGGAATAAATTTACTGACCTTGAGATATTCTGCAATTCTAAGCCTAAGTTAGATGTAGTGATTCTTAATGAGACTTGGATCTCTAGTGATGAAATTGGTTTATTCAACTTGGATAGATTTGTCTCTATCCATAATTGCAGAGATCATGCCCAAGGAGGTGGCACTGCCATTTACATTAATAAAAGGATTCAGCATAAACTGCTTCATTATGATAGTAGATATCACACTATCATTATTTCTATAGAATGTGACCTAACATTCTATAGAACCCAGCATGATGAGGCTGAAGACTTTATTGACTATGTGGATGCTTTGTATCAAAGGTTTAATAACTTGATAGTTGTCGCCGATACCAATATAGATGCCATTAATATAAACAATAGTATATCTGTTAATTATAATAATATGTTGGCAATGAACAACGTGGTACTGCTAAATTGTAACCCTACCAGAATTACATCAAGCTCAGCTACTCTATTAGACCATGTAACAACTACTGTCAACACTCAATCTGTTGCTTTTAAAGTAGAATACTCAGAATGGCCAGATTTAGATCATCATACTTTGTATATAACAGCATCTGGTATTAAAAAGCAATTGCAACCTATAGTTAAAAAGAAAATTTCAGTTTTAGATAAACGACTATATGTTGATTTGGTGCTGAAGAAGCTTAATGAAACGCATGGTGAAATTTCTTTTATAAACATAATTACTATTATTCAAGATGCAAAACAATCGGCTTCAACTATTAAGGAAATCAGAGTTAGGAGAAGCAACAATTGGATTACGAAAGATTTAATTAAGGAAATGGATAAAAATAAAATGTTATATAAAAGAATGAAAATGAATCCAAGTGATGCCAATCTTACTTCTGAATACAGATCCCTGAAGAATAGAGTATGTTCCATGATCAGAATTGCTAAGAAAGACTATGTTAGAAGACAACTTATTTCTGCTGAGGGTGACGTTAGGAGAGTTTGGAAATTCATCAACCAAGAACTCTTGCTTGGCAATAAGATAAACAAATCTAACTCTCTCATCTCTGCCGATAATCTCGTTGATCATTTCAGCTCTATAGGTGAAAAACTTACTGAGATCTTAAAAGTGAAGTTTAACGTTGACAATTTTGAAAGGCAGAACATTCCGTTGAACTCAAAGTCTCTTTTTTTCGAGCCTACTGACCCTGATGAAGTATTTGCCATAATTAGCTCATTGAAGAATTCTTCACCTGGAGCTGATGGAATAACTTCCGAAAACTTGAAATTAGTCGCTACTCAGATTTCACCTTATATTTCTGCAATCATTAACAATCACATTAGCAAAGGTGAATTCCCTTCAGAGCTGAAAGATACCATGATTGTTCTTATTCATAAATCAGGTAACGATTTAGATCCTTCTAATTACAGGCCAATCGCTTTAACAAGTTCCTTTAGCAAAATTTTCGAAAAAATTATCAACAAAAGACTAGTCAAGTTTATAGAAAATAGTGTAGGATTTGATACACACCAATATGGTTTTTTACAAAAAAGTAACACAACATCAGCAATAACAGATGCCTTACAATTTATTAATTGCGAACTTGATTTGAATAAATATGTGGCTGCACTGTTTATTGATTTAGCGAAGGCCTTTGATACAGTTTATCATATCACTTTGTTAGAAAACCTAAGCGAACTTGGAATAAGAAGCTTGGCACTGGCGTTAATTGATAGTTTTCTAAAAGATAGAAAAATCCTGGTTAGGTTTAATGATGTAATAAGTAAGCAACGAATAGTTAACATTGGTGTTCCTCAAGGGTCAATTCTGGGGCCAACTTTATTTTTACTCTATATTTATAATTTATATTTCTCTGGTCTTACTGGAACATATATTATTTATGCTGATGATACCCTTTTACTATTCTCTGCTAACTCTGCTGAACTTTTGGAGCGACAAATAAATAATGATTTAATTGTTTATGGGTCCTGGCTTTTGGGAAACAGGCTTACAATCAATACCTGTAAAACTAGTTACATGGTATTCAAGCAGATTAATAAGAGTGAGATCTGCCTTAACATCAGAATACATGGAGAGGAGATACAAAGAGTGGCTAGATATAAATACTTAGGACTAATTATTGATGATAGGTTATCTTGGTCCCCTCACATAAGTAATGTGAAATCTAAGTTGGTTTTCTGGGTTAGGTTGCTCAGAATGAAATATTACTTGGATTTAGACCTGAAAAATATGATCTACAACTCTTTTGTGCTGCCTAAGATTACCTATGGTATATTGAATTGGAGTCAAATTTCAGAGATGAATATTGACTCAATTCATAGAATACTCAATAGGATAGTTAAGGCAGTGCATGGACTTGATAGAATGACTCCAAGTGATATACAATACAGACAAACAAATAAATTCAATGTAAGGGATATTATATTTATCGAAAAAGCTAAGATAATATATAAAATACTCAATAACAATATAAAATCTTCCATATTTCCAATGAGACACTGTTATTATCACAGCTATCACACAAGATTTAAAGATAATCTCAGGCTTGATATCTCTAGAACGAATAGAAAACATAAAGATCCTATTAGATTAGCTATGGAAATCTTTAACAATTTACCTAACTCTTTGAAGAATGCTAGATCTTTTCCCGTCTTTAAAAGGCTGCTGAAGAATCACATTAGAACCATGTAAAGTAAATCTCGTACTATTCACTACTAGTTTTTTTCCTGATTGCTGAGTTTTTTTTGAATTTAATAAGCATTTCTTTTTGCATCCGTAATACCAGCACTCCGTTGCTGTCTGGGTGCAGTCTTTCTCGTTTTGTTTTCTTCTTAAAAATCCTTTAATTTATCTTTTTATATTATAAAAGAGCTTCTTCTTCTTCTTCTTTGCATGTTTTTTTTTATTTTTCATCTTTTCCACTAACTTCACATCAACTAACTCTATCTTACTTTCTTTATTCTCCATTTATTCTATTTATGTTTTCTTTTTAATGATTATATAATTTAATTTCAATTTAAATGTGTCGAGAGTGTGGTTTGGGATTCCTTTCCTATCCTATTCCCTTTCGGGGGATGATGATAATTTTATTTGCTTGTTTCTTGACTAAGCGGCTTACTGCTGCTAGGAAGAAGAGGCTCTGCAATAAAGCTGACCCCATTGTGTTATTGTAAAAAAAATTTAATGCCGATTTTTTAATCCATAGTTCATTCTGAGCATTAACATGTGCAGATTAACGTGTTAAAATTTCAGAACGATTGGATAAATACATTTTTCTTAATCATGCCCGCCAACTTGAAAAAGGTTGTTTCGAGAAAATCGCGTTTAAAGCTAAAATTCAATATTTCAAAATTTAATCTGCGTTACGTGGACCATACAATATACCTTCCTCTTGCTCATACTCCTCCTCTTCTTAAGATTTTTGCTCACTTCGAGCAGTTCTGGCCTATTTAGATGCCCCCATCGAGTGTTTTTCCGCCTGGTTGATTCTTGCAGCATCTCTATTTTCTTGCATGTTCCAGCGCACGTTGGCCAATTGTAATTCCCATGACTAGCATTATTTTCAAGATAGCCATAAATCCTTCATTGAATGTACATGCAGAAATATTTGCAGCCATATTTATAAAATTTTTTAAAGCATTGCCACCAGCTGCCTCCACCTTGCGCCAGTTACACCAAGTCTTTTATCCAACAGGACAATAAAAGTGTTGTGGGTTTTCATCAGTTGAAATTTTTTGGTAATATGCTGCCCAAATTTCTTAGCGCATGTTTTCAACCGAATTAGAATTTCGTCGTATAGGTAGGCCATAATATGTTATGTTGATAAATTTTTCATTAATTTTAGTGTCAGTTTTTCGGACCTTTTTTGACGTTTCTACACTTTTTTAGAAGCATCTTTTTCAGCTATTTTTTTTTTTGTTTTTTGCCAAGGCTAACTTTTTTTTGTTTCTTTTGAAGGGGTTGACTCACTCATCTTTCTGTACACGTTAGCCTAAGTCGATGTAGCGGTATAGCAAAGTGAACGAAAATCATAGGAAAAATGACCTTGGCGCGCTTCGCTTAATATGCTCACAAAATTTTTTTTTTTTAGAATTTCAATTTTATATTATTAAAATCATGTTTTTAAAACTTCATTCTAACATATTCAATCAAAAAAACAATATCGATTTATTAAAAATTTGAAGGTGCTATGTCCCTTTAAAGTAAAATTTATGTAAATCAGAACACTCAATATAAATTTCATTGTCTTGATATTCAGTGATATGTACATATTAGATGGATCCGATACGAGCCTCACTCTGGGACCATCGCCAAAGCCGGCTATAAGCAATCAAAGCCAAGTGAAATGCATTTTGCCATCCAAACAAAGTTTAGCAATCAACTAAATAATTCAAACAATTCCATCACAACAAACCATCCCAGACTCAATTTCGGCACTACAAATTTACATTAACATTCCAACATCCTGCATAACTTCACTTCCTCATTTTAAAATTAAAAATGAATCATATTCCCCAGCCTTCTTGCTGCCGTGTCTTACAACAACGACAACCAGCCGGACATAAACCGTTTTTTCAATTTGACAGAACAAGATTGTCAACAAAATTCGAAGAAATCTAGGAATTGCCGTACATTTTCCTCCATTGCCTTCCAAGCAAAAAAAAATTAATTTATTCGCTCGGATTTCATAAAAATTTAAATACATCCTGTTCCAAGCAATGGAAACCTTTCAGACAGTGGAGCGAGCTCTTTCAACAATATTTGCATTCAGCTTGTACAATTTAATAGCTGACAGAACGTTAAATCCCTTGAAATAAAACGGAAGCTCATCTTGACCACCTTCGCTTTGGCGATTCGGTCAAGCGTACAACTAACTAATTAGATTTGGGTTTGAGATTCTATGTCGTGCTGAGAAATTGGTCTGTATCGAAATGTTTATGTTCGGATTTGTTAGCCATTCTTGATGGACAAATGAAATTAAGTTGGCCTGGTCTGAACTGAACACAGCAGGCTCGGACACAAAGTAATGTCCCAATTAATCTGGCTTTGACCTTAGTATTTAGTTTTGGAATTGTTAGAGGTTCCTGGAAATTAGTCAGACTTAGATAGTACTTTGAAAGTGATCTGATTTCCAAAGGTCTCTCATAAGATTTTAATTGCCTTTTCAGATAACATGCAATCGATGCACAAACAGATATACAGTGGTATAATATGAGTAATGATTCAGGTGTACAGATTGGAAACTTAGACGAATATCAATAGCTTTCACAAATACCTCCAAACATATAGATTTCCTGCGAAAGTACTTTCCTTACTAAGACTCTCGGCTCTAACGAAAGCGCTTTAGAAACCAATTAAATGTCAGCCATTGAATTGAAAACAACCGTAGCTGTAATGGACTTTCGTCAAAGACAGGTAAGCAATTAACTTTCTCACATAAAATAGGAAATGTCTGACGTTTGTGTCATAAATGCATATTGTACCAAAACACAATTACGTGTGTCTTGTACTATAAAATGTTTTTGATTGAGGAAACATGAATAAGCAAAATAGCTGTTATTTGCAGTTGGTTTATATATATTTATTGTTAATATATTTATTGTTAATCAGCGTGTTGCCCACATACACACGTCATATGATGTCACGTCACACGATGTAAGACGCTACATTTCTCTCAGCGAAATATCCATGATCAGCTCACACTAGTGTACGTTAAACATCAATAGTTGGATGTTTCGATAATATCGATGTTTTTTTTAAAACTATCGATAGGCTATCGATAGACTATCGATGGTGTATATGTGTCTTGCGATATTACTATATACACCCAGGATTCATTAATTTTTTTAAAAATAACTGAGAATTCAATTATTATTATAGAGAAACACAGAAATATAGAGTTTTATTCATTTCCGAAATGCTGAGCATTTTGATTTAGGGAAAGCAATTCATTGAGGCGCTTTGAGACTTTAAGAGATTTCTGCGATCATGGTGAATTACACCAGTTTTCGAAAAAATTCGTTCACTCGGAATAGAAGACGCAAGTATACATAAATGCTAGAGAGCAAACATTTTCTTTGTCTCAGTATTTGAATCTAACCAGTAGTCGATGGGACATTTGTCGTTTCCACTGGGAGATTTCTCCAGGTATTGGAATATATCTATGTCTTATTGCATCATTATTTGGGCAGCTATAAGCTTTTTCTTTGAATAGATCTTCAGGTAGAAATAATAACTCCTTGGTTTTTTTTGCTTTCCACTATTCCTTCGTTTACCAGTTCAGTTGCTTGTAGCTGCAGCTCCTGTAAATTTATAAGTACTCTCAGGGCCGGTTCTGGCCATATTTCCGCCCGGCGCAGAACGATGTTTGGCGCCCTCTATATTATGATTCTAATTTTTTTACCTCCTTTTTCACGGCTGCGAATTCTTAGCAAGTTTTTGCTATCACTTGGAATTACCAGAGCATTGCTCAACATGTAATTTTCATGAAAAAATTAGACATTTGCTCATTCGAACAATGCAGCATAACACTTTTTTCTCAAAACGTTCTTGTCTTAAGTTTTCGATACGTAAAAATATTTTTCTTCTCCAAGTTTTGGCTCTGTGATGCTGTTGACAGGATAGTAACCAATTGTTTGAGCCTAATTATGTGATAACAGTTCTTTTCCAAATGACCTACCGCTACGAGGTAGAGCCTCAGATGCGTTTATTGAAAGTGGTTTCTCCTATAGGCCTAGTTCTCGATAACCGAGCACATGCGTAAATGTAAAAACAGTATAATAAACAGAGAAAATTCTAATACTTACACTCAGAAAAATGTAATTTAATGGAATCAAATTTAAATCAAAAGTTGAAACCACTTTGAAATAAATAGCGAATCTTATTTGAATTCCACTTTATTATAAAAGTTTTATTTTCAAATCAAAATGTTTCATCATTGAATTAAAAAGAAACGTATATGGCGCCAATTCATATTGAACATTTTTGATTCAAACATGTTCAAATATGATTTGGCGCCATAAAGTGGTGCAATTTTTCTGAGTGTATAAGAAAATCAAATTATTCGTGTATTCAAACAAACAAAAATAAACTAAAAACATATGTTAAAGACATAAATTATAGGGGCGTTTTTTTGCACACCCGAGCAGACCAAATTTTCAAAATCAGATTTTTATGCGGTAATGGCAAGAGTTTGCAGTGCTTATCCACTCTGAATAGCTTTAGGTAATACACAAAAATTCCACATTCTGTAGAGAGAAACTTTAGTTTTTTGAGAAGTTTTTTTTTATCTTGTTGAAAGCACAGATTGCTAAATTTACTAATCTTTCTTACGTCATCGTAGTTCTGAAATAATTCTTTAAAATTTTTAATTTTGAAAAAGATCGTTCTCCCGTTGTAGTTTGAAAGAGTAAAGTCAACAGTGTTTTCAAAGATCTTCGATATTTCTACTGACAATGAATCCAAGGATATCATTGGGCGAGTCGTGTTCCTTAATGAAAGTTGTAATCATGGGCATTTCTTCATAAAATCCTCAAAGTTTAAATCTGAATATCCATTATGTGTCAATGCTTCTTCAAGCTTTGAGCATTGCTGAAGGGTGGTTTGATTTGGGTTAGTTTTAAGCTTCCCTATCTGATACACCCAACTGAATATTTCAGTATAGTCTTTTAGCTGTTCAAAGCGTTCGGTCAAAGAAATAATTGCTTGATCCAAAGCATTAAAATAAAATTCAAGTTTCAACCTTTGTTGAGGGTCTCGAAAAGGCGCATCTCTTGCCTCATATCTTAATTTTGTAGTTGTATTTGTTCCGGTGATCTTCACTTTGAGTCTACCTCAAATGTTCTCTCAAAACTGAATTGAATCCCGCAACAACTTTCACTAACTTGAGATAAAGACTATAATCAGGCCCATATAATGCGTCTCAGCTTCCTCTAAACGCTCAAGATTGTGAGTCTAGAAGTTGCACGAGAGTTAATAACCGTGTGGAAACTCATCATTACATATCCACAACAACACATCCACAATCCACAAACAGTTTACACTGTAACAATATTTATAAGCACATTATACTAAGTAAAGTGTAATTTGAAGTTTATTGAAAATAAATTATATGTATGTGATATTTTTTATGAACATATGCACATGTTTTTCTTCAAAGTCCCTCCATCACTTAAAACTCGTCATGTGAGATACACTAGTTTGATGTTCCTTGATAGTTCAACTTAAATTACCTCAGTCCCTATAGCCCCTACTAGAAAATGAAATACTGCTTTTATCAATTGAAAATATAAGGGAGCAAAAATATTTGCATTGAATATAAGCCAGCCATGGCCTAGAAGCTGTGTTGCCATTATTCCAACAATCAATTTCCTATTTTCATGCTAACGGATAAGTGCATATAGAAAACCGAGGAAAAATCATGCTTAGGTATGTATTTTTTCACTGGCGCAGAAATTATTTCCGCGCCGATATTGCGATATCAATCTGTCTATTGCCGATATCAACCTTCTTTATCAACCTGCACACTCAGCAGCAGCTCTGTATACATTAGAATGTGAAATTAACAGAGAATGGGGGAATACGGACTTAGGGGATAACTTGGAAGTAGAATGCTTGAAAAACGTTGATACCGCTGGCCAAAGAATTCATCCCGCACCAAAATCATACAAAAAACGCATAAAGCGAGTAGTGATAAACCAAACTTTCTTCATATGAAATGAAGTCGTGAATGGAGCAATATAGATTTTCGCACCAGGGCAATTGCTCCCGTGACAACAGCGAACGCGTTTGTAAATTTTGCTCTTTCAAGGCAAGATAATTTTATATGCGAATAGGGCTGTTTTGAAACTTAAAAGACTTGTAATGATCTGTGAGAAAAAAGTTTGCATTGAAGAAAAAATAAAATAAATAAGAATATAAATTGCCAATTGAATAGAATGAACTTTGAATATTTGTGTACTAAAGATATTATGAACAACTAAAGATATTATGAGTTTTAAGTCATTATGAACTTTGCGCCCCTTCTCACGTGCGCCCGGCGCGGCTGCTCCATTCGCTCCAGAGAAAGATCCGGCCCTGAGTACTCTGATGTGACTCGGGCTTTTGTGTCATCAGAAAAGAAGAATATACTATTTGAAGAGATAGGGCAGCTATGTTTCCATCGTCTTCACTTATTTTTTTAACCTTGGACCCTGAATTGCGGCTAACATCATAAGGACCTTTTTCTCAAACGATATTAATCGTTCCCGCACTAACTTGCATAAACTGTTATAAATATTCTTTCCAGCAGTGTTTTTTATGTTAATTCTCACTTTCGATAATTGTAGAGTCAGCCCTGGTAATAATGGAGTTATATAAGAAAGAGTAATGTAATTTGCGCCAGATATTGTTGTCGTAGCCACATCAAATGGTTCTAATAGTGAAATTGTATTCGGCAGGGCATTCAAATCTTCGACGAGTAACGTTTCAGGTGCCTTCACACATTTGGCTAATTCCAAAGTCAATTCTTGCCTGATATCATAGAAACATTTGATCTTGGCGTATGCGTTATTCCAACGAGAACGGAACTGCTAAGTTAACTTCAGTTCAGGTTTGTTGAGCTGTCGTTGTGCAATTGTCAGTATGTCTGAAACAACTGAACTCGATTGAAAAGAAGTATCAATATCTTTGCACTTTTTCGTGATAAAATGAAAATCAGGTGTTATAAATATCAGACACAATCAAATTTAAAGTATGCGCGAAGCATGAAATATGATTAAATTGAAGAAATTTTGCTTGTATTTACATGCGAGCAGCATTATCAGTGACGATCGCATTTATTTTTGATCAAATGTTCCGTTTGCTTAGTTTAGTATTTCTCGCCTAAAGAAGAAATAACGAGCCTAAATATTTGTCTTTTCAACTACACCAACGATAGTATTCATCAAACAGGCATAAAATAAATATGCAACTTACTTCTGCCATTGAAAAAAATCAGTATTCTCTCTTTGTTTGGATTTGTCCACATATCAGTAGATAAAGAAATATGTTGAACTGCATTTATGGCATTTTGAACTCGCGTTTTAACATCTTCGAAGTATTTGGTGCCAGTAATTGCATGTTTTCCGTCCAAATCAGCCATGAAATCATGAAAGCCTTCATGTTCTCTTTTCCGCAAAGGCACTATGTCCAAAACAACCATACAAATTATACAGTTCATCTAAATATTTTTTCGGACAGAATCATCTGCGTAGAATTTTGCTCTTCCAAAATAATTTTTGATAATTGTTCTAGATTTCGTTGAACTACTCTCAAAGATGTTACTAGGACCATGCGTTTTTGCTATAGGTTCAACAGAAAATAATTTCCACTATGATTTATGCTTCCGTTTTAAATGATCTGATAAATTTTTCGTGTTTTTGCTTGTTTTGTATTGATTGCTGCATATATTATACTTAGCAAAATCACTATTTGGAACTCTTTCTCACTCAGTCTCAATTTTGTACGCGTATGATTTTCACGTGCGGTTAAATTTTACTTTTTTTCCTTCTTCATATTATTTCATTCTACAATAAATAACAAGTGGCAAAACTAACAAAATTAACAAAATATAAGAGTGATCTGCTATCATTGGTTTGTCCTGTTTTATAATAACAAGAAAAAGAAATATTATTAAATGAGAAAAACTAAGCAAACGTAAAATACTCACAGTGAATGGGATGACATCGAAATGTTACCTTACGCATTTTTTTCTGTTTTCAAAAACTATCGATTGCAGAAAAAACATCGAGGTTTTCGATAGTTCTGAATTATCGATACTATCGATAGTACTATCGATGTTTAACGTACACTAGCTCACACTTTTGCCAGCTATGCGATTTCATTTGGTGAAAATAGTTCATCGGCTCGTTGTTTTCAGACAAAATTGGTCCATCTAACTGTAAAAAGCATACTTCAGACAATCGTTTTGTGGTCTTTTTGAAAATGACTCTTTCAGCTGTTCAGAGCAGGGAAGCAATTAGTTAATTTCGATAATTGATTTTCGCTATGCTTTTTACTAATGTTCGAAGAAGAACATAAGGATTAAAATCGATTTAGCCAAAAATTCATATTTATATATATATATATATATATATATATATATATATATATATATATATATATATATATATATATATATATATATATATATATATATATATATATATATATATATATATATATATATATATCATCAAAAACTTTCAGTGAAAAAATCTCAGGAACATGCCATCCAATTGAACTGAAATTTTCAGGATACACCGGTGTATATGCAGAATAGTGCCAGGTCTCACAAAAAGTTGATAATCTTTAACTCTTTGGCACAGGCGGTTATTTTAGTGATATTTTAAATATACCTATTATTCTGTCGAAAAATAGCTTTTGCAAAAATAAAGTTTATGTAATGAATTCTGAATGTGTTTTAACTGAATTCTGAACGTGTTTTACTTTGGAAATTTCATGTCGGACAAGAACGATAACTCTTTCCCAATTTACCTATATTTTTAGCATCAAAAATTTCTATTCACGGGAACTCACGAACCAATAATCAGATACAGTTGAAATTTGCAGAATACATTGGGACTTAAGTAATTTTGAATTGAGGGCAACTCTGTGCCAGTGGTGCCATCTTGAAAAATTACAAAGAAAAAAAACTGCTTTTTCCGCTATGAATTCTGATTCAGTAACCAGATTTTCATAAAACTGAGCCAGTAGCTGAACCTTACTCTAAGCCGTGTTTGATACGATAGTTACTGCCCGCTATGGTATTTTTTGTGTCATTGGTTTCGAAAATTCGCTCAGGAAAATAAAGCTTTTTGCCCTATAACTTCCAGTGCAGTCATGAAATCAATACGAATTTCATACAATTAATGGAACTTATCATAGGCATTATTCAGGCCGAATTTGATTGAAAAGCCACGAGAGGGTTGCCAGGTATTGTTGGTTTTGTGTTTATTTGCAATATCTTTATTAAGCGATATTATCGTAAAATTTTCAAATGGCAATGATATTGTAGTGACAATAAACAGCAAATATTAAGTTTTCGATTATTTGACAAATTTTGCGGCTGGTAACCCTAAATTTCTTTATCATCCTATACCTTCGAATGCAGTCATCGGATCGAGACGGAATTCGCAGGGTAGTATTCATACCGGAAACATTTACAATGAAAATAAATAACCAATGTTTCAATTCCCAAAGTTGTGCAATTTTTTCCGATCGCAGCCCCAAACATCAACTTCAGTTACAGTGCTGCAGGCACTGAGCATTTTCTTCATTGATGTTATATGAGATGCTGCTTTCAAATTTTTGTGAAATAAGCAACTGATAACAAATATAATTAACAAGAATTTTGCTCTCATAAACGTAATTCATGCCAGTGGTCATATCTGAAAAATTTCGACCATATGAGTTATAATGCATTCTTGAGACCAAAGTAAAACGTGGCATTTTAAACAGTTTGGCTGTAATAAGTAGCTCGTGTGGTAGAATATGCACTCAAAATCTGCACGATTCTTCTACTGTTCTTCGAACATTAGTGTTTCTAGCGGTTCAGGAGCGCTAGAGTTTTTTTAACGTTAAAATCGTTTGTGTGTATTTGCTTATATCCCAAGTGCAACTGAATTCAAATGGGGCTCAAGACAGATATGACAAGAGGATATCACAGTAAGAAAAAAACGTTTCTAATACTTTCTAGTAGAAAACGCCACTCACTATTGTAGTAACGAAAACTTTATAGGCTCTTTCATGAGTAATTGCCACTAGGCTAAACCCAACTTTAAATCAGAACACTTAATTGTGTTTGATAAACGATACTGGGAACGTTTCTGCCACCAAAATGAAAACCATAAATTTGATCACTTTATTGTGGCCAAATGTAGTAGCAAAAACCAAGCAAACAAATAAATAAAATTACTTTAAAGTGAACGGAATCTTCACAAGTTTTTAAAACGTTTCCGCTACTATTTCTATACTATAACTGGAGTTTCAAATTTCGCATGCTTATGGTTCCGATGTGAACGTTGCGGTGCATTGAGTGGCTTTTCACATTGTCGTGGCAAAATAAGTGGAAATAGCGTATCGATAACTGTGTTCTGGTGGCAGCTCACTATTATCTAGTATTGGACACCAAAAGTGCTAGTTGGGCTATTTTAATTTATCGGGCTGGATAAATCCGCATCCTTACAGGAACTTTATTAATTTTATCGCTCATGATCAATTTCCTTTCCCAATTTCTACAGAATTACTAGGCGTGTTTTTTTGCTCCGATACAGAAGAGAATAGAACTATGTCACAAAAACGACGATCTGGCACAAAACAGCAGTGCACTCGCTAAGACTAACATAAGTTGCTGTATTGGCTGAAATAAAGGGAGTAAATAACGAGTATAAACTACCACAATCGATAATAAGCAATCCCACGACAACCCACGTACAGGTCTTGGGGTTGAAGCTGGTAGAGAGTTTCATTAAAATTTTTTTAATCATTGTGGATACGAGTGTGGAGTGATTAGTTCCACGACTCACTTTACTCCTGATTTAAATCAGGTACCTAATCAGAGTTAGGTGAACTCAAAGCTTGGTGCGCGGACCCTTGTCCGAACCTGGATTTGAACCAAGGACCCCACACGCAAGAAGCCAGTGCTCTACCCACTAGGCTACTCAAGCTTCCTTCCTACCACAATCGATAGAAAATAGAAAAAAAAACTAACAGAAAATTACCTCTTTTAACTTTCTACACATTATGAGAGTTTTTTCTTATTTCCTAACTAACAAAACATTCCACATAACCTTGAAAAAACCAAAGCTACTTCACAGAAAAAAAGACAACTTCGCATGAGCTTTTCTTTTTTCTATGAGCACATTCTTTAGTTCAGCACGTGAACTACCAATGAGGAATAGAATTCCTGTACTAGTGAATTCACTGGTACAGAAGTGTTGTTGTTTCCAATGCGTATACTCTGTTCTCTGCTGGATAGATGAGCAAAAAAACACGCCTACTAATATATTAATCACTTCAGCCCAACATTGCACGTACATACAACTAGCATCGTACCCATAAGAACACTCTAAATTATTCGTTGTCGTGAGTGGATTGAATATCTTCTCCGTAAAAATAAGCTATTGAGTTTTTCATCATTGTGCTTTGTGCAACAACTTTTTCCTTGAGATTTTCTAGGACATTTTAGAGCACAGACCAACCATTCAAACCCCATCATCAAAATCGAAATATCGCTCCATTAACATCCCAAACGCCCTCCTTGAAGTTGTCCAACATTGGCTTAAAGGCAAATCACTCACAGTTGTCACCAGCGCAGAACGAACGCATTTTGGTACTGGGCATAGACTACCTTGTTTTCATTGTATCATGGCAGTAACTAACAACTATATAGAAGCTCAGATTGCTACGAGCCGGTTGGCTATTAAGTTATACTTGGCAGTTTTCAGATATTCCTAACACAATTATAGATTCCACAGGAGCATACACTTCAAGTAAGACTTTTTGAAAATGCTTTGATTCCTTCAATACTGAGGAGTTTTAAGTGCTACCAGAAATAAGTTAGAAATATTCAATATTCGATTTGCTTTGCCGCTTTTAACTCTTTTATTTCACTTCATCATTATAGCACACTTAAAAATTTAATGACCAAATAAAAGTTGCTCTTTGAAATATCAAATGAAATATTTCTGCCACCAAAATTTTTCTTTTACCATGCAACTAATTAGAACTGATCGTTTGAAATTAATTAAAGGTCAACATTTTCAGCTCACTGATGTGGTGCTGCAAACAAAAAGAAACGAAATGAATCCTTCTTCCATTCTTTGTCGCTGATCGAAAAGCACGACACAAATTCTTGACCCAAAAACTTTTCTTGCTAATTATCGTGACGGTTCGACTTATGGTTTGTACTGAAATTAGATTACGAGGGTCAACTCGCGTCGTTGAAAAACTTTTCACCATTAAAAATCACTGTTCCACCTGTTGGACACAATTAGTTGCCAACATAGCGTGTTAGTCGATGACCCGTCAAGTCAAAACAAATCGTTCTACACGAAACAACATTTTTCAGCCGCCGCAATTTCATTAGACAATCATAAACTTTAATCCCCACCAGGACTCTAAAGAATGTATTGAAGAAAATTTTAAGTGATTTCTACGTAAACATTTCAACCCTAGCTATTAATTGTCGCCGTCTCCATGCTTAAATATCGACTTTGCCCAAATTCCCTTCCTGCCGTCTTTTTCTTCGGAGTCTTTCCTGCAATCAGTTCAACAACTCAGGTGCTTTCAACCGAAAATCTAAAAGTTTAACTACTAAGCCAAAATTGCTTTCAGTCAATTTGATTGATTGCTCCATACGCTTGGGAGTAAACAATTCGAGGGTGTCCTGAAGCGTGAAATGTAGTAGGTTCGTCCATTAGAAGTCACAAGGGTTATAAGTGCGTGAGAAACGACTGAATTATGGATGAAAGGGTGATTTTGGTCAACGCCGGGTAAATATCTGATATCGAAAATTATGTTTCCGGTGTTGATATGTAAGGCATTAGCATTTGATGACGAAGGGCAAGAAAGTGTAATAACATCGTGGGTGTGTTTTCTGAAATACTGAAATATTTGTGCTTGTGCGCCAGTTTTGTCACAACAATTCATTCACACTATAACATTTGGAAAGATATCAAGAGATAGTAATAAATTTTGCTCATCGACGCCGCCACTTTTTTGGTCGAATCTGGTGTGCTAATTAAATCATGGAAAAAATTCCTTTTTTGATATATTCTGTCTACACAATTTTATAACAAACAAATTCGGTCTGTTCCCGTACTTTCAGTAACTGAATTTTACTGAATTTTCCTGAATCATGTGGTGGGAAATTTCATGAAAAGTACGAAAATGCACTAATTGAATTTCCTGAAAATTGACAAACAAAAGTGTCAGTTGTCGGTCTTTGGGAGAACAATAGTGATTATAAAGTCATCCTAAACGATGATAAATTATCGCCACAAAGATATTCGTCCTTCATAATAACATTACGCCAAAAAACGTTAGACTGTTTTCAGTAGCTCAAACCCCACTGAATTTTACTGAAAGAGCGGAAATTTTCAGTTTTCAGTGAAACGGAGTACAAAAACGGCTTCATTGCAATTAATTGCAATTAATCGTAGTACGCGAACAGACCCTTTATGACTAAAAATAAATTCTTTGAAGCTCTGTTTACACCATTTTCCACCATCACACCATCACACTTCTTTCAAAAGCTTTGACAAGTTGCTTTCGCCAAAAAATTGCACGGAACTATGGCAACATATTCAAACAACATGCATTTCTTTACAAAATCTATTAGTCCAGTGAAATTCGACATATAAAAGGCAAAACTTCTGAAAAATTAGGGGAAAGCTGAATTTTGGTGTGAACCTTGATACTGGCGTGTTGAACAAAATGTTAAAAATTGCCATCGATCCGAGAGCTGCGTTACTTTTTATACTGGGTCAAATGTCACCAAAAGTGACCTTTCGCTAATATGGGGTGATTTATTATGAGGTTTGGTTTTTAATCTCAAATAAAAGGCATAAAGTTGAATTCTATAGTAAAAATTTTATTGTGAGTCGAAAGAACAATCTATGACATTTACTTTTTAATGATTATCTTATACGAATGTTGACCGCGACTACGCCGTAAATGGTCCATCTTGAGGGTCCAATTTTGGATGACGCGTTCCAGCATAGCGACCGGTATCCCGCGAATGACACGAGTAATTTTGGCTTCCAAAGCGTTAATTGAAGCTGGCTTATCCCTGAAGACCAGAGACTTCGTGTAACAACAAAGAAAATAATCTAAAGGTGCGATATCACACGATCTAGGTGGCCAATTCACTGGTTCAAAACGTGAAATCAGGTTCTCATCAAAATGAATTCTCAATAAATTCATTGTTTCTCTCGCTGTATGCGAAGGAACACCGTCTTGTTGAAGCCAAAGTTCACCGATACCACATGCTTCAATTTCAGGTAGCGAAAAATCCGTTAGCATGATCCGATAGCGGTCGCCATTGACGGTTACGTTCTGACAGGACTCAATTTGAAAGATATATGGACCGATGATTCCACCACAACCACACCAAACTATGCATTTCTGTGGCTGTAGTGGTAGCTGTTGAAGCTAGTGATGGGTAAAACCAGCACACTTTACTGTGCTAGCACACTTCGCCCACCACACTTAAGTGTGCTAGCACTGTGCTCCCAGCACTGACACAGTGCCGCACATTGACTCAGTGCCGACACACTGACACAGTGCCGACACACTGACACAGTGACGACACACTAGCACAGTGCCGGCACACTGGCACAGTGCCGACACATTAGCACAGTGGCGACACACTGACACTGCCGGCACACTGACACTGCCGACACACTGACACAGGGCCGACACACTGACACAGGGCCGACACACTGACACAGTGCCGACACACTGACACTGCCGGCACACTTGTACTGGCAGGCACACTCCACGGGAACGAATGCTGTACGAGTGGCGTTGATTTTGCCCATTAATATGATGTGCTTCGGTAACAAGGCGTTGTTTGCATTGCAGAATGTGTACACATTTTGCGGTTTCGAAAGCATTAGCCATTGAATGCATTAGCTGATGAATGAGATAATTAGGGAACGAAATAAGGCAGATAAGATTTGTTATTCGTATATTTTCTGGGTGAAAGTTTTGATTTTGAGTACACTACCGATGATTTGTGTTTTTCTAAATGCTGCGGACGTCTTCAAACGGGATGAAAGTTTAAACACAGATACAAATACGTTTACTTGCGGTACATATGAAAGAAATGCTTTCACGTTGAAAATATTTGTGGAAAATAGGTTTTGAGCAGATAGAAGGGTTTTGCCGTAACATGCAACGATAAAATGATGGCGATAAAATGATCTGCTGCAGATAGAAGGTTTATGGTAAGTAGTGCTAGGTTTTTAAATATTCAAATATTAAAGGAGTTTTTAGGGCACCAAAAGTTGTTGAGAATTGTTACGGTGTAAATCTTTCCATGATGATTTGTCAAACAATACTAAATAAAAATTACAAAACAGTTTAAAAGGAGTGACGCGTGATCTGTCAAAAAAAGGCTATTGAAAATCAAACCTCATAATGAATCACCCTGTATCTCAGTCACAGGTCACCTGTACAGAAAAACAATGTATGACGAGTTTGCAGCTTGAAAGCTTAAATTTTTCTAGTAGCGATAACCGTTTTTAGATATTTTGATTCATAAACCGGTAACTTTTATGTTTCTCATGAAACGTGCACTCCTTTCAGCACCAGCTTTGAGGTAGAGTACAAAGTGCATTTTTTTAAATGTGTTATCCCCAGTAGGCCTATTCCACGTTTGTTTCTGTCTGTAAAATGCTTATTTTCTAATAAATTATTATGAATTTGTGAATTGTTTCACTTTGATTTATTTTAAACAGGAGATAATAATTTCAATAATTATTCATCTTCGGACTCTATTTCAATGTTTATGTCTTCTTCTTCATCATCTTCTTTTTCTAGTTTTTCTGTTGTTTTCTGTATTTCAATGGAATTAGTTAGGAAACCAGGTGGATCTAAATCATCAGTAGAGTCATAATCAATGGTGTAATTCATCTCTGGTGATACATTTAAGCACGACTGACCATGACAACTACCACAAACTGGCGATAAATATAATCCAACTTTTCCGCGACTGCAGTTTATGCTGCAGCCCTTAGTGCAATTATAAAAAATTGTATTTAGCAAAATTTCTGGAGCAGGTGGAGGCAGAGTTTGAATTGGCTTGAAAATGGTATCCCTAAACTTCCATCCCCAATCTTCGGGAATGAGCTCGTTGCCTAGCCATATTTGAACTTAGTAATACACCCGATATAAATGCTGCCGAGCAACATTAGATGTTGGCGGAAGAATATATAGATGAACTGGTTTTTTGAGTCGTGTAGATGTTATAAAACTGGAATATCTATGAGTATCAATAGATACTTCTGGAGCTGGAGCTTGATACATAGCCAGGAGAAAACGAACTCCATTGTTGAAGACTACCTCTGAAGACCACTCTGCCTTGCTAAAACTTTATGTGTAGTCTATTAACTCCCCTTTTCTTTCAAATAATTTGAATACATTAATTTTCCCTTTCTCAAAAATCGCTGAAGTAGTGTCGCAACCTGTCATTGGATGCAAAAATAAAATATGAGCTTGACACTTTGGATATGGGTTCAAGCTTTGTGAAGAATACATTTTTGTGTCTATTTTTGATCTTCCAGGTTTCAACAAATATATGATTTTATGAGCAGGAGCTCATGCAATCAATATTACTAACAAATCGATGTCTTCACCCACAACAATACAAGTTCTTTTAGCGGATTCAATGATGAGAGCATTAATATCATTTTGAGATAACATAACTAGATTATCCTGTCAATTGCCTATTCTTGACACTCCCACGCCCTACCCAACCCCGAAAACGAACCAATCCGAAATAACCGGTTTTGTAATTTTTTCCCATACCGTCCTATTCCATAAACAAATAGGATAAGATCACGTAATTTTAAGTAAAAATTGGTTTCGAGTGGTGGAGGTACTTTTCGGGGCATACTTCTCTATCCTGTCGTATGGTAGATATGTTTGTTTGTATGATTTTAGAATTTAGAATTTTTTTTCTGTTGACGTGACAATTACTGAGATATTTAGGAAAGGTCACTTTTGGTGACCTTTAACCCCGTATAAAAAGTAATCCAGCACTCGGATCGATGGGGACTTTTGACATTTTGTTCAGCACCCCAGTACCAAGGTTCGCAATAAAATCAACCAGAGATAAATGTCAATAAAAGAGTCACAGAAACCAAGAGTGGCCTCCCTCCTGACAAAAGCCTTATCCTGTATAAACCTTTCTTGAGAGCGAAAATTGAAAGCCACCTTTTGATCTACACAAACTCCCCTAAATACGTGCTTAAGGGCTTTGACTCACAGAAGGCGAAAATATTAAAAAGATACCCCGGAGGAACTCATCAAAATTAAGATGACCGACACCCTTCTCTTTCAAAATCTGACTGGTCTTATATCAAACTCCAGATATTCAATCATATACGAAAGTTTTAAAAATGTCTTTGATAGAGTTCAACCCCTAGGTAACCCAATTCCTCCCACTAGCCTCTCCATCGCTCCAAAAAACAAAGGCTGTTTCAAAGAAGTGGAGAAAATGGATGCCAAAACTCTGCTTATGGAATACGATATATTAATAAACGAGGCCCAGAATCAATTTCAACATATCATTCTAACCGATGGCGCAAAGTCCTGGCTGGGAGTGGGCTGTGCCTTCCGAGTTTTATTTATTTATTTATTTATTCATCCACTAAAACAAGGTACAAAATCACATATAAAAAAAACATCTAACTAAGATAAAATGGAAAAGTAAAGTAAAGTAAAGGAAAAAGTAAAAACAAACAAGTTAAATAAGTAAAAACCAAATTAAAATAAAAAACAAATAAATTAATAAATAGCAATAAATAAATAAAACATTGACATATAAGCTATAGCTAAAGGTCAAGGGTACGGATGGCATGGAAAAGAGAGGATTTGAAGGATGATTTGGAAATTGTAGGGGAATATAAATTGCTTATTCTGTTGAATACTCTGCAGCATATATTTACTGGCTCATTAGCTCCATATGTGGTCGAATGAGAATATTCTTTTAGGAAACGATTGGACCCGGTGTTCCTCACAGGGATATTTATCAAAATTTTATTATTCAGGAATTCTACATTAATAGCGCCTCTAATGACGTCGAATGTGAAGCAGGCCGATATCACCATTCTTCTGGAGGCTAGTGTCGATAAGTTTAAATGACCCAGTCGAAACTCATAAGGGGGTAGGCTATTAAAATCATAAGTTTGAGGTCGTCTGCATAGAGTAAATGAGGTATGCCTGCTAGGACGTCAGATAGGTCGGAAATAAATATATTAAAGAGAAGTGGACCAAGATGGCTACCTCGGTGTACACCATAGGTAGCACTAATGTTTTTGGATAAAAATCCTTGAAATTTTACACATTGTGTTCGATCGCAAAGGTAGGAAGTCAGCCAGCTGAGTAAAGACCCGGTAATACCGAATTTCTGTAGCTTGAGAATCAAGGTAGAATGGTCAACTCTGTCAAATGCCTTACTGAAGTCTGTGTAGACTGCGTCAATTTGGTAACCTTTTTGCATTTTGCATAGAACGTCTGAGATTAGGATTGTCAAATTCGTGGTAGTTGAGCGACCTTTTCTAAAGCCATGTTGTAGCTCGTTCAGACTGGAATCAACCAAGGGAAAAAATTTGTCGTATACTACCTTTTCGAAAAGTTTCGGAATTGAAGACAAAATGGCAATGCCCCTATAATTTTCAATACAGCGTCGATCACCATTCTTGAATATGGGTGTGACATACGAAAGCTTCCAACTGGATGGAAAAACTCCTGACGAAAGTGATCTATTAAAAAAAAAATATGCAAGGGAGTTATAAGCTGCTCCACACACTTGCATAAAAAGATCGGAGGAAGAAGATTGGGCCCAAGACCTTTGTGGCAGTTGAGTTCCAAAATAGTTTTACGTATTTCATCGCGGGAGATTTCTAAATGGTTGACAAAAGCCGTTGGAGTTGAATCGGAGGGAGAAAGGTGTGAGTTTATTGAGTCTGGTGCATTAAAAACTTTTTGGAAACTATCTGCGGATAGGTTACATATTTCTTTAGGAGAAGAAGACGTTATATTATTAAGAAACATCGACGATGGATAACCAGTAGTTTTTCGCTCCACATAGGCAAAATCGAAGAATTTTTTCGGGTCGCGGACTATATTTTCGCCGGTTGACCTAATCTACAAAACAGAGTCTCCTCAGAAATCTTCACCCTCAGTCGACACACTTCAATAATAAATGCTGAATTAACTGCTATTTTCCTTCTGCAATAAATGAAAGGAAAAGCAATATTTTGGTACTGACTGACTCTAACCAAGCGTGCTCAGAATTAACCAACAGCCCGCTGAACAAAATCATCATCAACCAAATCTACAGTAAGAGTAAGCAAGACCCTCAAGTCAAGATAAAGATCATGTGGATTCCAGGTCGTAAAAACGTAAAAGACATGAATTTAGTAGACACTCATGCTAAGAAAGGTACCTTTGTCTGTACGAATGTCTCGACTGTTTTCGAGCCTGACGAGGCGATTCATGAGATCTTTAACCTCATCAATAATGACTGGCACAATTACTACAGAAGAGAAGCCGAGAAACTAAAACCTTGTACCTGGTCCCAAGCTTATCTAAGCTTTAGAGACCAGGTCTGGTTCAACACCACGAAACAAATCAACAGACTTTTTGCCAATAAATATTTCAATAGGCAAAGACTCTTCAACAGCAAGGTCATAGAAGACCCCAGATGTATTTTCTGCAATTCACCAGCATAAGGAATGATTACCAGATATTCCAGGATTTTGGGTTGGTCGATTCCATTTTTTCGGTACACAATAAGAAGCATATAAAACAACTAGCCAGCTTCTTAGATTTAGCTAAATTAGATATCTAATTCAAATTATCTTGTGATCCTATGAGCAAAGATGCTAGGTGTATGTTTTTCGAACAATATTAGTAAGCTAATTACAACTTTATCTAGTATTCTCAGTCAGTAAGTTTTTGATAATCCTAATATTCCTGAATAGTAAGGTTAATATAGAACTCCAGAACAAAATGAATGTCGCCTCTGGTCGCTTACAGCAATAAGATCCAGCAACAAGATAACATGGTTTTATTAGCTATAAACTTAGGTATAAGAGTAGTTTGTTAAGAGCTCAATAGACCCAATGAAGACACCAAGCTTCTAATGAACAAACCTTTTAGCATATAAAGGTCAAACCTACACATTGGTGGTATCGGAAATCGATGGCTGATACGAATCGTAATAAAGCAACCGAATCCTCGTCGAACAGGATTCAGTAAACAAAAAAAAAATAATTTCCCTAATTTTTCTGAAGCACTATGTTAAATTTCCCTGGACTATATTCGCATAAACAATTTAATAGATATATTTGAGTTACCTTGCATTAGTTTCATGGTTTCAGATTATTTTCTAAGAATTTATACATACATATATCCAAAATGATATTTGTAATCCATAATAGCACAAACTACTTCACCCTGTCCTGTCACTAAAACACACTCCACACTGCACACTCGAATGTTCCACACTAGTTCAATGTAAAAACTTCCAGATACCACAAACCTATTATATCCAGGACATCATACAATAACGAGAACTTTTAACTTTTGCGAAAGCTTTTACACCTGTATAACATTTTCAACCTATCGTCAACTGCCGATCAAAACAAATTTCTCCAGGAATCTCCTCACCAACCACCACAGTCTAAATGCTAGGGAAATTTCCGGTTTCGACATTCTCTTCAAATTCGCAAGCAGAATTATTATTATAGACTACCACCGATTTAAATTCTTTACAAGACCAATTCTTGGCCCTATTCTTATTTAAGCTTCAATCCAAAGCTTTAGCTTGATTTTCCCACTTTTCCTGGGAATATCTTGGATATACTTTATGGTGCATTAGATAGCTTGTAGTTCACAAAACAGAGTTGGCGCGCTCGTCACTGTGGAGATACAAAAACGCCGGCGGCTATCTGAATCTATTTCTCGCACTTGTTTCTCATTCTGTTTACAGATCGTTGCGGGGAGGGTGTGTTTTGTGTTTGTCGTTCCGTTTTTCGTGTTTCGCTTTTCGTTTACAAACTTTAGTTTTTCCTCTGTATTAATTTAAATATGATTTCGGTTTGGCAATAATTTCATGTTTTGATAATTTTGGTGTTCTGTTTTACTAACAAAGTGTTCAATAACATTGCTCCTTTCGCTTTTTTCATCTGTTGCACTGATTCCTGTCCTAATGTTTTCCGTAAAGCACACCTGTTACACTAACTTCTATCGTAGCTTTGCCATGAATCGAGAATTGAATGAAGAATGGGAATGGATAAATGCGGAAATTTGGGTATGTCGTCCTAATCCTGTGTGTAGAAAATCTAGAAATCAGTAGATAGCCGATCGAAGAGTAGATATTTTGTCGAATAGTTCGATAGTTCTTCAGATATTGTAACTAATTTGCTCCTGAGCGCTCTCCTATAAACGTGCAATGACCTGCGGAGAGCGATTTTTACTTATTGCTCGCGTGGCACGGTTTTGGCGCGCGATTGCTCGGTTGAAGCGATTCTAAGAATAAACTTGTGTCAAGAGCTGAAGCGCGTTTTAGTGAATGATGAACAGAGGATTCTGTTGCGGCTATTTAACAAACCGTTTTCAATGAAGATTGTATTTATATTAGACTCGACAAATGAGTAAACTTTTAATATTGATGCTTAAGCTTTATAAAAAATAGGTTTTCATTTGCTCACAATCACATGCATTTGATACACTATTTAGAAAGACTGCGTACGGCAAAGTCTGTTGAAATGGTTTTACCGAAATGCAGCAATACTTTTAAGTTGGGCTCAAAATTTCTTACTACAACATAATCTACACATGATAGCAGTTTAAGGAATGCAGTTTCAAAAACCAAAACAGAAATACATAACTAATAGTGGAACAGATAATAAAAATACAGTAGAAAAATCTGCGCACAAGTTAAAGATAACTACTTAAATATTTTCAATAATGTTTCTCTCGTCATAACTCGAACTATTTTACATTTGAAATTGGCATACAATTCTCAAGATTAAAATCCTGCTGATATGAACGAAAATCTATTCTGCTGATATGAATTAAAATCGCGTTCCATTTTTTGATTTACTGCCGAATACTTGGGAGTAATAATTAGTAAAAATGGAACACGCCTAGTTTCTGGTTTCTAGGATGAACCCTTTGCTATAAGTTTCGTTTGAAAATGTTAAAGTAGTCATAGCTGTTCATGGTAATCTCGACAAATTTCAGTTGATATGCAATCATATTTTATTACTCCAGTAACTTCATGTTTCACAGTTGAGAAGAAAATTTCGTTATGGAGCATGGAATGCTATGTGGAGAAATACCACTTTTTGAACTTTTGTTACCAAATTACTAAATTTACTCATCCAAGAAAATAACGCTTCCTTAAAACTGAAGTGGTTTCTTTCTGTAGTCATTTAAATGGTTTATTTAAATGGTAGTCAAACAAATGGTTTTTTTTTTGGGAGCAACGTGTCCATAGCATCCTTGCAAAATTGTATTAGGATCACTTTACTCGAAAAATCATATTTCTATATATTATAAAAACCATTTTCATACAAATTTTCATATGAAAAAGTCTGCGTACTTGATAAGAAAGCATAAAATTTTATAAAAACATTCATTTTGTAGCATATCCTTGTCTATGTATAATTTCTTTCGATTGATTTTTCATAGACTACTAAACTGATAGTACAATTTGGGCTGAATTGGTTCTGTTTTCCAACTATCTAATTGGTGGGTACATTATCATTATCATATTACTGGAGTTCGATCTTGGCGTCCGTCAACAAATTTTTCCATCGGTCCCGATCGCAACTCGATGTCATCCAATTGGGCACCTCTAAGCTTCGAGCGTTCTGGTGAACGCCATCGCTCCAGCGCATACAAGCTCTCCCACGGTGTCGTCTGTTGTAAAATCTGCTGCAAAGGGTTTTCCGAGCAGAATCCTCTTCACTCATTCGAGCTTGATCTTACTAATTATACATACTTCTAGGTAGATAGCGTGCAACTCTTGGTTGTAGCAACCCGGAATCACCTTTCTTCACATATGGGGCCAACTATTATATGAAAGACTTCCCCTCGAACGCGGCTAAAGCATAGTACTGAGTTCGATTTCACTTGAAATTTTCATACAAAATTTCACGTGAAATCTGTTTCGGCGAAAATTTAGCTTGAAAATAAGCAAGCGTGGTACTCTGTTCTTAGCATGAAAAGTTGCTTCGAAGTTGCTTTCGCTTTGAAAATATAGATGGCATTGACACATGTCTCCAATCATTTCACGCCAATTAAGTTTGTGCAGTTCATTCTTTCGAGCTAAAAAGTGACATTTGGTGTTTCAATTTGAAAATTGAATTGTGCAAATGTCATTCCAATGAGAAAATCGATCAAAAATTGAAATTCTTGACATTTTATCCATCCGGAATGAACAGTGTCTCTGCTTTTCTCCATTGCCAAAATTTTCGCTCCAAAGAATGACCAGATAATGGCGACATGTTAAAATTTAGCTTCACGATTAGCTCAGTACCAGCCTTAAGAGGTCAGATTGCCTTTTGCTGAGCACCTAAGTCTCGGATGCATACGTGAGTACTAGTACGCACCGTGGTCTTGTACAGCAGCAGCTTTGATATTCGGGTGAGATTTCGGGATTTGAAGAGCCTTGTCAGACTGTAGTAAGCTTTTTTCGATTTAAGCAGCCGCCCACGTATTTCTTTCTCCATAATGTTATCGGTTGCTATAATTGACCCAAGGTAGCTGCCTTCAGGATCGGTGATCAGAATACCATCTTTGTCCTTACAGTATGTGCAGCGTAGCATGTACTGCGTCATGTTTCGGACTATTCGGTAGAACTTCTGCACCTGGTGTGGACCTCACTCTCTAGCTCTTTCTATTTCACAGATCAGGTCTTTTTCGACTACTTTCAGCTACTTTCTTCTGTTTGTGAAGTATCTTCGCTGTTCTTCTGAGCTCTTTATATTCCTCCTCAAGTGCCCGCGTTCTATGAGATTGCTGCATTGCTCGGTATGCAACATTCTTACGTTCAGCTGCTAGTTTTCATTCAGCATCACACTAATTGCTCCGATCTCCGCAACTAGTTTGTAATATGATGTCAGCAGTACTAATGACAGTATTTTAAGTGTGCTCACTTCTGATCCAAGCCCGGCATCCTAGGCTCCCGAATGCGATACTTCTATGCAAAGAAATTCGCGCTCGAAGAACCATGCCAACAAGATAGTCGTCCGAGCTTAAGTTTGCACGTCGAATCGTTCATACCGTAAGAAGGCTCGAATAATGGTGGCGATCTATCAACACGTGGTTTATCTGATAACGAATGGCTCCATCAAGTGATAACCAGGTAACTTTACGGATAGCTATACGCGGCAACCTGGTACTAGCAACGACCAAGTTCTTCGATGCTGCTTCTTCACTCAGAAAAATTTCATTTAATAGAATCAAATTTAAATCAAAAGTTGAAACACTTTTAAATAAAAAAACGAATCTTATTTGAATTCCACTTTATTAAAAAAATTTTATTTTCATATCAAAATTTTTCATCATTGAATGAAAAATAAAACATTAAAACAAACAAGACACACTTTGATCATATTTGACAATTTTTGATTTGGCGTCATATACGTTTCTTTTTAATTCAAATAATCTGCCTCATTTCAATAACGCTGTAGCAAAGTGTGTCTTGTTTGTTTTAATGTTTTATTTTTCATTCAATGATGAAACATTTTGATATGAAAATAAAAATTTTATAATAAAGTGGAATTCAAATATGATTCGCTTTTTATTTAAAAGTGTTTCAACTTTTGATTTAAATTTGATTCTAAAAAATTTTAAGTGGTGAAATATTTCTGAGTGTTATATGTCTTGAAGTCCATTGTCATTAGTTTTCTCATGCAAATCACGGGTGCCTGCGTAATGCCTGAATACCGGCTCCTGACCTATTTTGAACTTGGGCAGGCATTGAGGATCCGCTGGACATGTTCATAAAATGCTTCTTTTCCGTCGTCAACAGATCCCTGCGTAGGTTCGAGGCTGATGAAGAGATCTATGAGGCTGATATTTTCAAATTCAGCTTATCATTAATAGCGTTAAAGCCGATGATGATAGACCTCATTTTCTGGAGAAGGTTAACATCAGACTTCTATCATTTGCAATAGCTACCGCACGTGCATATAGTCATATACTAAATGTTATTTCCCCTATTTGACTGATGGCTTTGACTGCAATTATGCCGGCATTAATTGAAGGTAAGGATCATAGATAATCATTAGAGCAAATATATTCTCAGTTAATTGAACTGGTGCAGGAAATGGAAAGAGAAGGCTTTGATGACATAGTTGAGGAAAACAATGGGAAAATTACGGCGGTAGACAAAATAAATGACGACAATTATAAGTCAAATAAATGATCGTGACAGGGATCGTAATCGTGATACGAAAGTCATTCGCAGATAAAGTTACCAGACATAAAAGTGAAAGGCTCTAACAATTATAAATCCTAAAATTTCAGGCAAAATCCGGACGAGCAGGATTCAACTGGTAAAACCATTTATAGAGCGCTTATATACTTAATATTGCAAAAAGCAACGAAAAAAATTAATGTTCAGTGATTCCATACTTTTGAAAATTGGCGATTTCTTTTAGTGTGCTATTGTCTTAAAAGATCTGGAAAGGAAACGCTTCACACGAGAGGTTTTTCATCTTGCACTGCGCTAGAACCAATCCTTTTAGTGAAGAAATTGTGAGCTTATTTCTTTCTTTCATTCATTGGGAAAGAAAAAAAACTCTAAAATTGCCCATTCCTTTTGAGGAAGTAATTAAAAAAAGTGATCATTCTGTCATTTTCAAAATTAAAGCTTCATTCTTTTTTAAATTTATCCATTAAAAAACTTTAAGCTCAGTAACGGCTGAATCCAGGTAACGAGGTCCTATTAAGAAGTATTCCTTTTTTCTACAGATCATAAAGATAAAAGCTCCTTAATAGCTAAAGATCACAAATTTGCGTTCGATCGAGCTGCCAGTGTATCTTGCATTGACTGAGAAATTTTTGTTATGTCCATCACGGAGTTGTTTTCACGTTCCATATCTGTTATTCTAAATTGAAAGATGGGCACGACGCATCAGAACCGCTAGAAACACTAATGTTCGAAGAACAGTAGAGGATTTGTACAGATTTTGAGTGTGTATTCTACCACTAGCTACTTAAGGCAACCCTAAGTAATTTCGATGACTTCATCAAAAGTTACAGCGATAGAAAAGTGTTTGGGGTGCCATCTGAAAAATGCCCACACCATAAAAAATTTAAACATTGCTTACGTTGTTTCATTGCAAATGTTCGCCATGTGAATACTTAATCTAAGCATTTATTGATAGTAAAAAATATGTAACATCTGCCTTACGTTGAAGTCAACCTACTCTGCGAATTTCGTATTGATATGATGACTACATTGGAAGTTATGGGGATAAAAAAAAATTTAGGGATACCACCCGTAAAAGTTTTCAAATTTTTTAGATCGTAATATTTGTTGTTTATTTTCACTACAAGATCACTATGATTTGAATATTTTATGATAAAATCACTTACTAAATATATGCAAAAAAAAAAGTAGAAAACCAACCATAGCTGGCAGCCCTATCATTGTTTTTTCGACTAAATTCCTGCTGAGTATTGTCTTCAACAAGTTTAATTTGCCATATGATTTTCGTTATGATTCCATAACTGCACTGGCAGCTATAGGTCAAAGAACTGTATTTTCCTAAGCGATTTTTCAAAATTTAAAACACCAAAATTACAATAGCTGGCATCTCTAACCTACTGTTTCAACCAAATATTTATCAAACGTGCCTTAAAATAAGGTTCAGCTACTATGTGAATTTCGTCAAAATCTGGTGACTGAATCAGAATTTATAGGGCCAAAAGCAGTTATTTTTCCTAGTGATTTTTCAAGATGGCACCACTGGCACAGAGCTGCCGAAACTTCAACATCGCTTCTATCGGATCTGATCCTACTTAATATCAATACATTCTGCAAATTTCGATTGTATCTGATTATCGTGTCGGGAGATCCTGCGAACAGAAGTTTTTGATGCTAAAAATATAGGTAGATTGCGGAAGAGCTACCATTCTTGTCCGACGTTGAATTTCCAAAGTTTTACTTTGACTGTGTAGACAAAGCATAAGATTTGTATGTGAGTTGCCTTTTTTCTTAAAATCGAAAATTTTTCAGGAGAGTCGAAAATTTGAAGGTTTTCACTTTCAGCGCCTGCCGCAGCTACAGGGTTCCCAGCACATTCATTCAAAACTATATAAGATAACAACTTGATGATTCAATAGCTCTGTCAAAAGTTATCGCAAATTAAAAAATTTCAAATTTTCCCGATCTCCTTTTAGGCACCTATTCCGAAACTTATCAAATCTTTTTTAAGAACACGTTCAAAATTCATTTCGCAAACTAAGTTTTTTTGAAAATTATTTTTTTATTGAATAATAGGCATATCTAAAATATCACTAAAATCGCTGCCGGCGCCCAAGTGTTACAGATAATCAGCATTTGGTGAGACTTGAACCTATTCTGCATATACATAAATGTATCCTGAGAGTTTCAGCTTAATCGGATGGCGCGTTCCCGAGAAATAGTCACTGAAATTTTTAATATGATATAATAAAATATTAATTTTTGGCCAAATTGATTTTAAAAATATGTAAAGCAAGAAGTTTTTCTAAAATTATCTCAAATTATTATGCGTAAATTTTTTTATGAAATTAATTAAATTTTGTCTCTATTTTAAATTTCTGGTTTTGTAAATTAAGTAAACTATTATTTTTAAGCATTTAATTATGTTAGTATTGTGTTGCTTTTGCTCTTTTGGTATAATTAATATATATGTTACTAATTATATATATGTATTATATGTATATATGTTGATATTAACACTCTCAAAGATATCATAAAGCTTTATCTTTAAGGAAATAACTGAGCAGGAACAGAGTCCTCGTACCGACAAAGCTGAGAAACACTTACGAGTGTCACATTCACACTTCGTCTTCCACTTTCAGCAAATGCTTTTGTCGTTAGTTCACTTTCTGGTACTCAACACCTCTTTGTCCGTAGTCTTTGCAGAGTGCTCGTAGTAGGGCGATTTATGACGGTGTGAAGCTAAGAGAACACTGTCTGCTTCTGAAAAACGTTCAAGGTGTTGAGGTACGAAGCAGATGAGACCGATCTAATGTCCTTAATTCATGACATCTCTAAGAGTTTATAGAAGATGTCATACCAGCGCTCGTTTCAAATTGGTATAGGATTCAAACTTTAAATTATGATCGAAATTCTATTTGAATATTTTGGTATTAAAGTATTTGAGTAAATAATTTTCAATTCTGTATAGGACATAGAATTGAAAATTTAAATGTACGGTTTCTTCCAATTTAAATAAGACGAATTAATCCAGTAGTCGATATCAAATGTAACTCAAATGTTGTATCAATATGCTCGTATATATTGATTTACTCCAACTTTATTTTTACCGGAGCTACCTGTTCATGTCATAAAAATCCACTCACTCGCCAGAAACATCCCTTGCTAAGTCATAGCAAATCATTTCCGAGAACCACCCTCATGCTCAACTATCTCGAGTTTTTTTTTTCTTACGAAGTAGTTGATCCATGCCAACTAAGCTCCCAGCATCACGCAGCACCATCACAGCAAATAACAAATCAAGTGCTGGGAGCTGCCAGGGTGCTCTTGTTTCATACAAGATTCCCGGGGATCAGTGTTCAGTTTTATAGTGTGTATGCTTGAGCATAGTTCATCCTTGTGATGTAGGCAACATGCAATAAACTCATGTTTCAACATTGAGGATTCGAAATGTATCCACGTACGTACTTTCGGCGAACTGTACTCGAACGTTGTATTCGGATTTTGGGGCAGCCTCTTGAATGCCGTAGGAGTCCCGGCCATAAAATGATTTTATGTTCCTGATCCAAACTGACCAGAGAAGTCCAATTAAAGAGTAATCGAAGGGTCTGACGTGTGAGTGGTAGTTTCAAAGTTTCAAGTCTGACAGCCTTTTGGAGAATGCCTCGTCATATCATAGCAATCGATTAGAGAGGTGGTAGTAGACTAGAAGAAATTGCGTATCAATTTTCCTATTTTGAACTATAGACTGCATACTAATTGAGGCTGCGGATAGAATGTTGGCAGCATGCGTGTGCGTTTCTGGTTTGAATTAAAGTATACACATTTGTTCATACCAAGTTTACAGTTTACGTTGCGGTAATAGGTGCCAGTGATAAACAAGGAGCCAAATGAGTTGTGATGTTCATCACCTCACACTCGTGCAATTAAACTCCTATCAACTTTAGACCGTCAACAGTTCCTTAGCTCCTACTGATGGATGCTAGTGAGAACTTAGAACGAACGACGATATAGTTAGTTTTGTGATTGACTGCATGAAACAGATTTACGAACAAGCAGTTGCGTTTTGAATTTTAAATATGATACGTTTCGATAATGCTACAATGTAGTCCTGTACAAGCCTACGCACTTCACTGCATGTGCTCTTCTTTGACATATAACATGAAGAATTACCGCTTTTCGATACTACCGATTAACTAAGACAATGATTCATTTGGTTAGCTGATGCCATAAGAGGATCACTAAAGCCAGCTGTCAAAAAAGCAGCTTGCCTTCTCGAACTGATTTTCGAAAAAAAAATATAGATAGAATCACTTCAAAATTTTTCCCTGACTATCTGATCTAGCTGAAATTTTCAGAAGCACACAGTGCAAAAATGTATATTTAACCATTTAGCGATAGCGGGCATTTTAGTGAATTTATGGGGTAGCTATAAATCCACTAATCCACAAGGCCTACATAAATGAATAGCGTATCCATGAATTGCAGTTAACATATTATCTTCGCAGGGCACATAAATGGCTCATTAAAGCCACCAGAAGAGCGGGACTCTTCTTTCGAATATCTTCACTTCTGCCATGACAGTCTTTGAACAGGTAATCTAGGATGGATATGCATGCTTGCAAGTCAGGATGGATTGGATAAGTCAGGACTGATCTGATAGAAAATGGATCTGCTGGTCCTACTTATCTTTTGTGTGAAAATAGGCTGGATGCGTTGAAATATAGATTTGGTAGCTTTTACATTTCGCCGCATATAAGACTGAAACTTTAAAAATCAATTTCGATGTACTTTAAAATCGATTTCGAGGTACTTAAGCGATGAGCTAAGAGTAATCCTGGAAGTTCAGAGCAAAACAGTGAGTGTTTTCGTTTTGTTGTGAATATTTTGGGATCATCGATATTTAAAAGGATTGTGAAATACACCAAGCTGTGACTTACTGTTGTTTAGTTTCATGCCCAATACGACAAAGTAAATATTTAGCTCTATGTACCAGGTAGTGTTCCTGGCTTTCCGCTATTTTGAGCGGATCTTAGCTCGATGAGAATAAAAGTGTGTCATCGGCATATTAGAGGATTTGAGCTTGAGATTGGTCCACTAGAATGTGAAAGTTAGTGAATTTAGTATGTATGTAGAACCGGTCCAGCGACAGAACCTTGTGGTACTCCAGATATAACAGGTTCTATGAGCGAATCAGTTTCGCTAACGCTGACATAGTATTGTCTGTTGGTAAGAAAGCTTCCGGTGACTCTTTTTTCTTCTTCCGGGAATCCAAACTTGATGAACTTAAATAGATGGACTTTGTGCCAGACGGAATCGAAAGCCTTCTGGATATATTAAGAACCCACATTGCTATTGGAATGTTTTCCTCGTTGGAACACACGTCCAGTAGCGTGTGGGATAAATTCTGCTGTAGATACAGGTCTTGTGACAGGAGAAAAAACCTATTGTTGAGCTACTATTTGGTACATTTGGCAAATTTGGAGCAACTACTTGTAAGGGAAAGAGTGGCTGCAACCATTTAGGCAATGCCATTTCTATTCGTCGCAAAATCTTACCATTATGAGTGTGTTGCGTTAAGATCACCACCGATGAGATGTAATTGAGCTAATTACTCGAAAGTCATGCAGTAAACTTTACTTTGACGAATTTATTTTGATCACGGGTGCAGCTATAGCGCAGTACTTAAGATCAGAGGCCACGATGAGCTCCACATAAAAATTACTCCTAAGGGTGAAGAGCCACCATTTTCGTTGTCAAATACTGTGGTGTGCCCTATGAAAACGACTCTATGAAATTCTAAAGGTATAATTTCTGCTATCATTCTGAAGTTGGATTTTAACGCAGCTTGGGAATAGCCATCAGTCTCTCAGCGCCAGTTCCCGACGACAAAACATGGCTGATAAAGTCATTAACCTGTCCAATATTGAAATTGGCTGGAATTGACCCTGGAGAGGTTGGAGCTTACTGAGCACCAAAAACCGGCAAAGCTGTAGCTCCTACTGCCTATGCTGTGCGTATGTGATGCCATTTCACCTAGAGTTCGTCACAAAATTTTGAATATTTTATATTTTTCGCTTCGATCATCAAGATTGTTTATTCATAAACCGGATATCCACTATAGGAAGGGTATGCTGGGTGGTCATTTAGACCACAGTTGACACAAGCAGGCTGTACGTCTTGGATTTTTCGTTTTGTCATCAGCACGTGATTACCTGATCTGGGGAGTTACAAATGAAACAATTGCGTGCTCCTTTATCCGTGAGCTCTTTTTCGTATTCCTTTGCGGCACCAAATTAAAGTGGTGGTTGTTGGTACCGGTTTCGTCGACGGGTCATGGACGGCTGGTTTAGATGTTTTGCCAGAGATTTCAGCGCGTTGCTATTTATGCCTTGGTTTTTGTTAATGGCCATGAAAGATGTCTTATTCTCATCCAGGCGCCACAGAAACAATTTTTATAAAAAAAATAACAACAACAATTTTAATTTGTTCGATTGCTTTAGGAAGCTTGTACAAAAAAATATTTAGGAGTCAATATTATTAAAATAGCACTTAACCATGTCCACGATGCAATATTCATCGCTAATGACCTAACGTCACCTCACTCTGATCGAATGTTCTATTGAACACCCAGAACCGAAACGACAGTTTCAAGCGTTTAATTTTCGCCCTTGAGATGTTATCGAAACATCTGCACTCATCGATTACTGGCAATCGACTTAGCAAAATAAACACGTTTTGTCCTATTCAAAAGTTATAGAACCAAACGCTTTTATTTTTCTTTTTCAGTCATCAAATTTTAACGAAATTCACGCAGTAGGCTAAAACACATTGTATGCGAAATGTCTCACAGGGCGGAGAAATCCGCTGTCAAAAAATTTCTGTGTCCTGGTTTGTAAGATAATGCCCACATTGGCTGCGAAATATTCGCCCGGATTTCAGTCGCCGGCATTGTGGGCATTTCCATACAGAACTTGTGCATTGGAATTCCCCGGCCGTGAATTTTGCCGCCCAATGCATAATTTCGCTTTCAATGTGTTTTACACAAATGGATGCATAATTATGTAAACAGGCGGTAAATACATCATTCATATTTTAAAAACTATTAGTCGCACGTGAATTTTGTGCAAATGTTCGTGCCGAAGAAGCTTGATAGTCAAAAATTGAGGTCAAAACAAAATAGTCCAGAAACCTTGTCGTCTAAAAGGATATGTACGTAGCGCCATATCCGGTATGATGTTCTCGCAATCAATAACTCAAGCTTGGGGTATCGAGCCCCAAACACAACCTTGTCAAAATCGAAAGAAAAGGAGAAATTTTCGATTTATTTTCGTTTTGGTCAATTTATACCATAAAGGACTTGTTTTATGATAAAATTTATTCGGTAAATTTTTAAATTATACTAAATTTGCTTACATTTGAGACCAGAAACGTCTATGATAGTTTCCAACACACAGCTTTTCAAAGTCTATCGATTTTTGTTAAATTTTGAAATTTTTAGCCAAAATAAATTTTAAAAATAATAATTTTAGTAACAAGGTTATAATAAAACACAGATAATGTCATAAAAAAATGTACAGAAAAGATAACATCAATATAAGGGTTTTTTTTTGCAAGGAGAAGATAAAGTTCAGATGCGAGCGCTCCTGCCAATTGAATGACGCACCCCTACCGCACCCTCCCACTGCCTCCACTGCACGCCTCTCCAACCACTATACTCCTCTCCCACACCCTAGACCTCCAGGACAGGTTCTTCGCATCACATTTCATCTAACTTCTCAGTTTTCTGTCCTTAGCTGGCTCTCTTCTGGCCGGTATCTCATTACAAGAATTATGCGTGTCTCCCTTACAGTTTAAATTCAAAATCTACAAAATATCTGATTCCAGTCCCAGTGCGAGTTTGTGTTTTATATTTAAGGTGACTTTAAGGCAAGGTGAATTGCGGTTAGTAAAAACCCTTCTTGCGTCCAAAGACCAAACAAATGGTTGTTTATTGAAGCGTGCTAATGAGATATCAATGCACAACATTGTCAGAAGAGATATAACAACTCGAAATTGATCCAAGTAATTGTTCGCCGAGGAGAAAAAAGTGTGATACCATCAAGACCAACAAGATCAGTGTCTCAGCTGTTCAATTTTAAAAAACACTGCTTTCTCTGCGGAGACAAAATAACTGAAAAGTTTCTTGTTGCTTAAAAGAGGACGCTGTCAGGTTTTGAAGAACCCAGTCGTGCTCATCTCCAGAGATGATTTTTGATGAGAAAACTATGCCGCAAGTTCCTCAAGAGCGACCAAAATAAACAGCCTGCTGACAACAAAAATATGAAATAACTACATTCAAGTACTCTAGGCAGAAAAATATGCTGAGAGAATCACCATTACCACAGCTGTCACTGTTGCCTCTACACCTGATGAGATAAGTAACAAGAAGAAAACGAATAGCAGTTGCTCTGTACAACCTTGACGAAATGCGGTCACAGCCTTTGGCGAGGGCACCCTCAAAAACCAACTTTAACCTGGCCAGGCTTCCTCCTTCACGAGATGCTGTTCGATTTCACTCTTTATGAACCTACTATACCAGGTACAAATTGTCCTTCAATTCAGTTTATTTGTGGAAAACATTTGTTTTATCATTTTCTGTAAAACTATAACCCTTTTACAAGTGAAGACGTAGTGACTCGATTTTGACCAGGTTGCGTTCGGTCATGGGAGCAATATCACAAACAATTCAGCGAAAAATCAGAGCAACCGGATTTAAAGCAATGTCCGAAGTACAGTGGCTCACAGCTTATTTCAACCAGCACGTAAAAAAAACTTTAAATTCCTATAAAAACTAAACTAAAGAAGATATCAACATTATTTAAAGGCAGGTTATTAGTCTAATGTTTAAACTAATCAAATATGACTTTTTTCATTTTTTTTATTTTTTTAGTATTCTAAAACAATGAAAAACGAAAAACGCAACCAAAAACAATGCCACAGCTTATTTCAACCAAATAATTTGTAGGTGTGCAATGATCCGTTATCTTACAATGCAGCAATTATTTCTTTGTATTTGCTTTAGTCATTAGATTTGTAATGTGTTCAAGTTCAGTTTTGCTGAATTCTTTGAAAAGATCGTGCAGAAAAATTAATTTTTTGAAATTGGACCACGTACGACAATTGATCAGCGAGAACTTGTTCTCAGTAATTTTAAAAAAGGAAATTCGCGCAGGAAAATTGGTCAGATGATTGGACTAAGTGATTCTACAGTGCAGAGCATCATATATCGATTTGCCCACGAAAAGAGAACGCTCGATAAGGGGAGAAATGCCTCCAACAAAATTTTCAATCAAACGGACGAGCGCTTTATTGTTCGGAAAATCCAGGAACACCCAAGGCTATCGGCTCCAAAAATTGTAAGTGAAGTGGAAACTGAGTTGGACAAGTTCTGCCACCCAGAAACTATTCGTCGTGTGCTGCGAGGACATGAATTCAATGGTAGAAACGCGCGTAAGAAATTATATATAAGTGCCAAAAATCAGAAGTGCCGTTTCAAATTTGCCAAGGAATATTTGCATAAGGATTCTGGATTTTTGAATACCGTTATATTCGCTGATGAGTCGAAATTTAATATTTTTGGTCCTGATGGAGCCTCATATGTTTGGCGTTAGCCAAATACAGAATTGCAAAACAAAAATTTGAAAGGTACAGTCAAACACGAAGGTGGCAGCGTTATGGTTTGGGCCTGTATGTCCGCAGCGGGAGTTGGAAATTTGCAAATCATTGAGACTACAACGGATAAGTCTCATTATCTCGAAATTTTGAAGTTCAATTTGATTGAAAGTTCGGAGAAACTGGGCATCCGCGGTGGCTTCAGATTTTATCAAGACAATGACCCGAAGCATAAGTCGGGTATTGTACAGACATGGCTGGTTTAGAATTGTCAGCATGTTATGCAACCACCGGCACAGTCGCCCGATATTAACGTTATCGAAAATTTGTGGGCCATTTTGGATACAAACATCCGAAAACAGAAGATATCCAACAAAAGCGATCTTAAAACTGCATTGATTGAGGAATGGGCCAAAATTACCCCACAAGTGGCACAAAAGCTGGTCGATTCAATGCCTAAGAGGCTAAAAATGGTTGTTGACCAGAAGGGTGGTCATACTAAATATTAAAATATTTTATTCTGCCTTGCAACTTAATTTAAACATTGATTCTGTTACTTGGGTGAAATAAGCTGTGACATTGTTTTTAGTTACTTTTTTCGTCATTAATTGTTATGACCTATTGAAATAAAATAAAAATAATAATGAATAAATGATAATTGTGAACTCTAGTCTAATAATCTGCGTTTAAATAATGTTGATAACTTATTTCGGTTAGTTTTTATAGGAAGTTAAAGTTTTTTTACGTGCTGGTTGAAATAAGCTGTGAGCCACTGTATAAGGTTACTGGAATATTTAAAAAAAATCGTTTTTCGAGTCCGATGAGGTTTAATGATTTTATTGCGCAACCGATTTCATAATGGACTTTTCACATTGTGTTTCCCATCGTACAGCAAGTATTGTTCTGTAGAAAACACTTTTGTAGATTTTTTTTGAAAATTGGCCTTAATTTTGCAAACACAAATGTGCACTAAAGATGAGCAAAGTTTACGTATACATATTCCATTAGCGCTTACAATTTTTCGCACATGCAATGGTCGCTGCAAACTACGGCTCACACTTGTTTTTTACTTTTTGTTTTCCCTAAAAATTGTGCATATTTTTATATGTGTAGTCTGGGTGGGCTGTTTCCGATAATCGTGATATCTATAAATGCCTAGTAACATCACGTCAAAGAATTCAAAATTATGATTTGGACTGGAAAACGAGTTAGGAATGCCATGGCTGTGATCCGGTATATTACATAAAGGGAAAAATACTGCATATATATTACTTTGAGCTTTAAGATAAAAATGTATTTGACTTTGAAATGCATTCTCTTTAACCCTTAAGGTAGAGCCTAGTCGGAGCGAAAAGAGCGTCGAGCAACGAAATCGGTCTGAATCGATCGCTAATATCACATTTCTGCTTTGGTCGCTGCTTTAACATGGTAATGAACCGTTTGAGTGCGTTGCTCGACTCGATGCTCTCGTCGCTCCGTCTTGGCATACCGAACCTTTTTTTTGTCCCAAATTATAAAAATAAGTTATTTGGTTTTTTTATTACGGCAAGGTGCTAAGGAATAAATAATAAAAAACAATGCAATATCCCATATCAGTTTTTATGCGTTTTTAAGCGGAAAATGTATTGGGACATATTGTCCCAAACGTACTTAGGAGTGGGATAATATGTCGCATTGGTACCCAGAACTAAAATGGAAACATTGGATTATCTAGCTATTTTTATAAAACAATAATGATAAGGATTTAAAAAATTTTGGCACTGCGGTTTGGTACAAATAAACAAATGAACTTTGTTCATCTATCTTTTTCTTCTTCTGCACATCTGATGCATCGTCGTCGGCCTTGAGTTGGCAAATGATCCAATATTCAGTAAAAGATTTGAACTTTTTGATCGTGGCCTAGTTGACCCACATATATTTCTTGTGACTTTGGCTGTCTGTCGACCAGTCAAAATTATGTGTTCAGCGAGATTGACAAGAGAGTTTTTAAATTTTACATTTTTTTACCACCTCCAGATGGATTATATGAGTATTTACTACTACTTAGCCCGTTTAAAGCGGCTCTGCTCCCACTGTACCAGTGGGTACAGGTAATTTCGGACCCTCTCAGTTTTCATTAGTTTGCCTGATCATTTCTTATATTTTGAATATTTTCGATTCGTATTATCGATTTATGTATGAGGACTGCAGATATATAAAATAATAAAATAAAAATTTATTGCAGCTATAATGTCCTTAATTCCAGATACTTTGTGAATTCTAGAAATAAATGCAGTACGTTTCGCTGACCAATAAGCTTTCGAAACGCTTCGTTCCAATGGCGTAAAATAACGCAAAACCCATTCTCGCATGAATTACTCCATAAGCCATAATTCAACTGACAAAATTCATGGGTAGCTCCATTTTCTTTTGAAATTTCAAGATGTAATCTTACATTTCCGTAGACGACACATCCTTAACAGAAGTAGAAATGTCGGACTTCTAGGATCGAATTTATTTCATGAATGAAAGCAGTCAATTGGGTCACGTGTAAACAAAGTTAAGTGTTTTTCACCTTTTTCAACCACCTACAGTTCACCGAAGCGAGAAAAGGTTCAAGCGTGTTTAGAATTAAATCATTATAAGTCGGTCCCACTTACTTCACACGACACTTTTTCCTTTACTTTTTTTTGCAATTTCGAGAAAAGTTTGCAACCTGGCAACCAAAGCAATAAAATCCAATTTCATAGAAAAGGAGCGAACATAGATGTCGATGTGCTAACAATTGACTTTTTAATTGCAAACACTAAACGATCCTTTAAATATGAGAAAGTTTCTTCGACTTCTTTGCACGTCTATTTCACTTAACTCCAGCTTTCATAGACTTAATTTACATTTCCTAATTACGAAAAAGACTCGTGAAACTATAATCAGAAGTGAAGCGGAGGCATGCTTGGCATCTGAAGAAGAATTTACCAAGAGCAAATAGAAAATGACTTTGTTGATTCCATTGCGAATGGGACTCACGTAAAACGAACGGAAATTGATTTGGGACTCATTCCTTAGCTCTCGACCCGAGTCGATAGCTAGTTGCAAAGAAGCAGGCAGTCGTCGAGAGGAAAATACCTCGAATATCCCCGCAAGTATCTAGCTTGGTTTTTAATGTGAACCTTGCTCGAGATCTCTACGTAGGTACTCGTAGTAGCGAACAGAGTTCGCTCCTTCTTCAAGGAAAGTTTAAATGATTAATTGATGCAATAAATGCACTTATTGCAGTTCGTCTAAAGTTTGAAAGCTAGGAATTTGCCATTGAGCTGAGATCTGTGTTAGAAAGTCAGAGAACATTGTTGATGCTGCCGGCTGAAAATACACACGATTAGTCTTTTGATGCAACGTTGAAGTGAACGGAAGTTTAAACGAGATGTTCATTTATTTGGTTTAATAATGAATCAATGTGTTGAATGAGTTCTGAGGCATTTGGGGAGAAGATATGAAAACTAATGAGACGATTATATTATTTTCTCCCCTCAATCGAAATGTAGAACTTCAATGTTTCGTGCATCGAAGTGTTATCTGAGAGACAATTCACCTCAAGTATTTTCTAATTTTGGATTGTTCAGGGCAGCTTTTTCATATAATCAACTGAAATAGGCTTAGTAGCAGCCTTCTTCAGAAGGACTCCGACAAGGGCTCACTTAGGCACACACGGGTTTATTATGATACCGCAATTTAAAGTGCACATCCATTATTTATTTACTTCATTCTTTATTCCATTGTCTAATACAACAGAATTACGTCAAATTACAGATTAGAAAATAGCAATTAAAGACAAAAAGGTCTAGCGCATCAATGATGAGTCATCAGTGATCAGTGATCATATCAACCATTTCTTACTCAAAGGAACAAATATCATTTTTTGACAGCATCTCCTATAACACAAATGATGAAAATGCTCAGTGCTGGCAACATATGTCCAACACAGCAGCAATAAGTCTACCATAACATGCTTTTGCTTAATCAACCTATCTTTCGAACTTCGTTTTTATCCAAGGAATTTCGTTTCGATTGAATGACTGCGCTGGAAGTTTTAGGAGTGAATAAAGTTTTAGGGCTACGACCCTCAAAACTTTTTAAATTTTCAAAACCCAAATATTTGTTGTTAATTTTCATTGCAGGATCATCCCCATTTGGAAATTTAATGACAACATCGCATGATAAAGAAATGTCAATAAATTACGAAATGTATCATAGCTGGCAGCCCTTTAACGATTTTTCAACGAAATTCCTACAGAATTAGAAATACAGCAAGGTCTACTTATCACATGAGTTTCGTTTTGATTTCATTACTGCATTGGAAGTTATAGGGAAAAAATCATTATATTCCTGAGCAAATTTACAATATTTAGGAGATAAAAATTGCCATAGCTGGCAACCCTATTCTAATTTTCCAACCAAATTTCTATGAAATCTGTCTTAGAGTAAGGTTCACCTACTGCGTGAATTTCGTTAAAATCTGGTGGCTAAATCGGAAGCTAGTTTTTTCTCGGTAATTTTTCAAAATAGCACCACTGCCACAGTGTTGCCTAACTAATTCCAACATGTTCTGTAAATTTCATGTTGATCGTATTATCCGGTCGTCAGTTCTCGTGAACAGAAGCTTTGAGTGCTGCAAATAGAGGTAATTTGATCATGGGTTGCCGTTCTTGTGCACCGCGGAATTTTGAAAATTTTAATTAGACGTGGTAGACATAGGTCAAAATTTATCAATAATTTGAATTTATTTTCAAAAATGAAAAATTTTTCAGGAGGGTCGATGATTTGAAGAATTTCTTTTCAGGAGCCTGCTGTAGCTACAGGGTTGCCCGCAAAGTGTTGGAAAACCATGTGTGTTAAGCTTTAGTTTATATCAATACGCTGTACAAATCCCATTATGATCCATTGTTTTTGATAGAAGTTGTGACATCTCGAAATTTGAAAAAAAAATGGTTGCATACTTTTAGGCACTCAGCACCCACATAAGGCTCCAAATTTCCATTTTTTTACTATAAACAAACATAAAACATAATAAGTTTTCATTTTCAATGTTTACTTTTAGCGAAAATGTACTCTGCATAGAAATATAAGGGTACCTGAAAATTCACTTAAATGCCCACCTTCGCCAAAGGGTTAAAGATATCTAAATTCTAGCAAGTCATGGACCTTTCTACTATAGACATCTATGTGCTCCGAAAATTTCAGCTCAATCGAATCGGAGATTATCTCCCTTAATCATTTTACTGATATATATATATATATATATATATATATATATATATATATATATATATATATACATATATATATATATATATATATATATATATATATATATATATATATATATATATATATATATATATATATATATTTATATATTTATATATTTATATATACATATATACATATATATATATATATATATATATATATATATATATATATATATATATATATATATACATATATATATATATATATATATATATATATATATATATATATATATATATATATATACATATATATATATATATATATATATATATATATATATATATATATATATATATATATATATATATATATATATATATATATATATGTGCATATATATATATATATGCATATATATATATATACATATATATATATATATATGAGGAATTTTCGGCGAAACGAGTTTAATACTAATTTTCTTCCAAAATCAGTAATAATTCAAGAAATAGAGCATAACGGTATGAGATAAGAGCACAGTGTACAGGAAAAATATTATGCTATGAAAATTACACAATTAAAAATTTTACAAGTTCAAAGATTGCCATCAAACTTGAGGACTATTTTTTAAAAGGTTTCTGTATGCAAAGAACGTCAACGGAACAGGACCAAGTTTCAGATCGCTATGTAAACATCAATTAGCGCGAAAAGAACATTAAACATGAAAGAGAATATGTTAAAACGACTATATTTCTGAACCGAAACCTGGTTGCATGGATCAGAGTAAACAAGACAAAGTAAACAACAGGAAAAATAGAGGTCCAAGAATTGAACCATGCGGAACTACTGAGGTAGGAAAAAATTAACTGGAGGTGCAGGAATCGACAGTTACGACAGAAGTACGGTTAACAATATAGGAAGTGAACCAGGATTGTAAATGACCAAAGATACGACGATATTAAAACTTCATAAAAAGAAGATCACGATTCACAGAGTCAAAAGCTTTAGAAAAATCTGTACATATCTACCTACTTTTGCTGATCCAAGGCAGATGCAACAGCATCGGTGAAAGAAAGCAAGTTGATCAATGTTGATTTTACTTTTGGGGCATTTCACGTGAAGCGGACAACGAAAAAAAGTCGAGGTTCCGGATTTCGTTCGTATTATGCATAATGGTACTTCTAGAGAATATGAAGGTGGATGCACAATTTTTTCCTTCTATGAGGTTCAGTTGCCGAGTTATGGGCTTCTGAAGAATTGAAGAAGCTGATGAAGGGTTTTTTTGGAAGCCGATTTTGAGACTGAAAAAAATATATTAAAAACATTAAACATATTGATTGATATAGAAAATCAACTGTTCTTTTTAATTTTAAAATTAGATTTGGAATAAAAAACAATTTTCCTGTTTAAAACCGGAAGTAACCATTTCAACTCGTAATTTGAGTAACTTGGACCAGATTAATTTTTTTTATTTTTGTAGTAAAACAAAGCTTAAACTCTACTTGTTTTATCATAAAAATTTTAGAATGGGATGGCGAGTAGTTTGGGAGGTAGGTGAATTTTAGTACATACAAGTCGTATGAAGCGTGACACCCGAAGCTTGATTAGGATAGCTAGTGAGTGTGAAAACAAAACATTTTTAGTAAAATTATTGCTATATCGTTAAAATATTATATATAGCATTAATATAGTTAAAATAAAGCGATAGAAGTTCAATATTAAAAGTTGCTAATGCTAATTTATTTAATAAAAAAACAAACTTGTTTATGGAAAAATGAATTTATTTCACAGTTTTTACAATTACATATATAATTCACCTACATATAGAGGTTAAAATATAAAACAATTGCTAATGCTTATTTACTAAATGAAAAAAAATGATTTATGGAAAAATAAATTTATTTCACCATTTTTACAATTTGACACTCATGACTTAAACTTGTTCTTTTTATAAGAAGGCCTTCAGTAACTGGAATAAAACAGTGAAATTTCTTAGTCCCGGGAATAGTAATAGAGGAATCAAACCGTGGTATTAAAAATATTTTCTGGCGCTGAAGTTCGTCTGATGAGTAATAGTAAGTGGCTGTTAGGGATCAAGCCGACTTTGCCCAATGAAAAAAACGTAAACGTGTAGTAATAGCTTTACTAGGAGGTAATTGTAAACTCGCACGTGTTGCCAGTCGTTTCAAATCACCACCGAGACCATCACACGGGCCTTTTCCATGCGAAGTCGCGTGAAAATGAAGTTCAGTTTCTGTCTTGAAATCAGCTTTATAATAAAATAGAGTCACAAAATTAAATTTATTTTTAAAATGTTGTGGGGCCCCATCTATTATGTATATAATTTTTGACATAGCTATTGTTTCTTCAGACAGATGTTTGTGAAGGGTTTTCTGGAAATACTACCATGTTCTATTTTACTTCCAACTTTATAATAATCGACTGATGTCAAAAGTGTTGCCTGGTCATTATTCCAATGAAAAGCTTGAGCAGCATCTTGTACAACAAAACAATAATTCTCAGCAAAATCGCATTGTACTGAAATTTCCTCTTCGTTTATATTTTTTTTAGATTTTTAAAATAATGAGCCTGTTGCCTTGCAATGTAAGCATGGGGTTTCGAGGCAGCCAACGCGTGACAAAAGCTGTCCACAAAATCATCGGATGCAAGCAGATGAGTAGAAATGGTAAATCTGTCTGAACAAACCCATTTTTCGAACTGAACGGTTGTCACTTGATTATCATCAAATATCATTTTCAAATGATCACGAATTGCACTTACGCCAGGATAAGATTTGCAACTTTCATTTGGGGTTTTTGTTGAAATTTTTAAATGACATTTCGGCGTAGGATTGGGACACATCATTTTGCGTAGAAAGTAGAAAGTTCCAAAATAGTTCCAGATGTGAGATTGTCAATGTCTCCTCCACTCATCATTAATTTCACATTTTGGTGATACGTACATACACAGACCATATGTGTTTCAGAGTCAACAGCGAGGATACATTGTTTGGGTCTCAAAGTGAAAAATTTTGTTAGGCCGATTTTGATATCCGGATATTCATTTTTAAACGTTTGGTAAAGCTCGTCAATGTTACACATTAAAAGCTGTTTTGGGATTTGCGTTCTTTTTCCGTCATCTAACTTAATAGATACAAAATCCTTTTTACCGGGTATTATTCGACTAATGTCTTCTCGCAGATAAAAGCACTTCACCAAGTTCATAGTTTCAACTGCTAGCTTACGGCCACCTCGTGGATTTGGAGATGTTAATATACCAAACTGATCCACAAGTTGCTTTGCTTTTCTCGCTTGCCGCCTGGATGTTCCGAATTCTTGTGCAAGTCTGTTTTCGATCCATGGCTTAGGTGTTATAGTCAGTATCGTAGTTTTCATAGTAGTAGATGTAGACGGATTGCTAAATTTTGCTTTTAACTGGGTCAGAATATCTTGGTCGTATATTGTTGAATCAGTTTACTTTGAGCTATGTTTATACTTCTCTTCAGGAATGAATGGTAAACCCGGGGAGCACAAAGACAGATCAGTTGATGATTGGCAAGATCGCTGAAAATTTGCAGGTATTTCCACGGTCAGTTTTTTCCTGCAAATATTTTTGAAATGGCTCTTTCATCACACTTTCATCCCTCTCTATTACATACCTTTGACCTCCTTCTATTATATGGCTTTTTATGAAAAAATAATACCTTTTTCAACTAAAATATGGCGCCACTAATCGCATTTCTGTAGGGTAGTCGGTTAAGTATGAACACAATTTAAGTATGTATTTTAAGTATGTTATAAAAACTATTTATATACAGGATATAGTATCACGGCAAACTACATATACTTTCCACTCTAAAATTTTTAACATCAAAAAAGTATAGTTTTAGCTTTGTCTTGCTACAAAAATAAAAAAAAAATAAACTGGTCCAAGTTATATAAGTTCAAGTAAAAATTTTTTTTCCATAAATCATTTTTTTGTTTTCGCTTCGTAAATAAGCATTAGCAATTGTTTTATATTTTAACATCTATATGTAGGTGAATTATATATGTAATTGTAAAAACTGTGAAATAAATTCATTTTTCCATAAACAAGTTTGTTTTTTTATTAAATAAATTAGCATTAGCAACTTTTAATATTGAACTTCTATCGCTTTATTTTAACTATATTAATTCTATACATAATATTTTAACGATATAGCAATAATTTTACCAAAAATGTTTTGTTTTCACACTCACTAGCTATCCTAATCAAGCTCCGGGTGCCACGCTTCATACAACTTGTATGTACTAAAATTCACCTACCTCCCAAACTACTCGCCATCCCATTCTAAAATTTTTATGATAAAACAAGTAGAGTTTAAGCTTTGTTTTACTACAAAAATAAAAAAAATTAACCTGGTCCAAGTTACTCAAATTACGAGTTGAAATGGTTACTTCCGGTTTTAAACAGGAAAATTGTTTTTTATTCCAAATCTAATTTTAAAATTAAAAAGAACAGTTGATTTTCTATACCAATCAATATGTTTAATGTTTTTAATATATTTTTTTCAGTCTTAAAATCGGCTTCCAAAAAAACCCTTCATCAGCTTCTTCAATTCTTCAGAAGCCCATAACTCGGCAACTGAACCTCATAGAAGGAAAAAATTGTGCATCCACCTTCATATCCTCTAGAAGTACCATTATGCATAATATGAACGCAATCCGGAACCTCGACTTTTTTTCGTTGTCCGCTTCACGTGAAATGCCCCTTTTATTACTTCTTGCTGCTCTAGAGCTAGAAGAGATTGGATGGAACGGTCGACTCTATTGTAGCCCATTCTTTCAAGCAGTTCAGGAGTAAAATGGCGCTATAATAAGAGAGTCAAAGAAGATCACCGGGAAAAACATTTGCCGCTCTCCGAAGGGAAGAGACTATACTCGAAGCAATGCTACGTTGAAGATTACTGAAAGAGGAACACAAAAGAAAGAAGATAAAAACTTAGCTAAGATATCCGGAATACCATCGGGACCACAGCTAAGACTAGTGTCAAGGCCCAAGGGAGGGCCTTACAAAAACTTCAGGAGAGAACTAGCGAAAGAAAGAAGAGAAAAAGTGAGTAAAAAACTTGTAGTACAGTGAACTGGAAGCTGTTACATTGTTATACTTCAAGCAATGGAGAATACATGAGGAGCTTTTTACAGAGTGAATGTACGACCAAAAGTATTTAGGCTTATCAGGTTGGATAGATGCTTCAATATGATTGATTTAAGAGTACATTGTGAGTTTTACACACGTTTTTGCTTTTTGTATCCATTAAGGTAATTTTGTAATTTTCTATTTACTTTGATCGAGCGGTAGATTGAGGCAAAATGCGAAATCAAGTTAGAAACATATGGGTAAAAAATAAGTAAAAAGCATCTTTCATACAGAGACCAATTATCTCTATTTATTTCGGTGTCTATGGCTGAGAAGTTTGCCTTACCAAATTGGAACGTGTGACGTTAGCAATTTTTCTTTGCGTACGGCAATTGAGGTAGATTTCTAAGGAAAGTGGAGGATGGTGGAGGTTTGGAGCATTGGGTCAAATAAGATCAAGGATTTTATTATTAGAATTAGGAAGCCATTGAGTTAACAATAGGAGCACAGTGAAAGGAAAGTATTGGTAAGTAGTGATATACTGCTGGTAGATACAATAGTCAGGAATGCAACATCCTAATCTATGGTTAGGAGGTTGAAATCTCCACTATCAGTAGGAAAGCGATAGGAAACTGAGTGTTAAGCAGGCCCGGGCCTAGGGCGGCAAATTTTCGATTTTTTTGGAGCGGAAATTTTTTTTCTGTCATATACATATGTCTGAGTTGAATTAGCCTAAGAAGCCATCCGAATTCTCTAAATAGTCAACGCACGAACAAATTCGCCTCTAATGTTTTTTTTCGGACATTGAAAAGGTTGGCTTATAATAAATATCGAAATGCGATCACGGTAAAGGATAAAAAAAACTCAAAAATACCTAAAAAAAAAAAAAAATACCTAGAAAGTATCTGAACCTAAAAAGCCCTAAGAAGAACTTAAAAAGATCCGAAAATGAACCTAAATAATACTTCTTCAATTTACAGAAAGCTTATCAGAGGTAAATGCATGAGTTGATTTTTCAGAGAAGTGAAAAAGAAGGGTATAATTGAAATGATTGATAAATGAATGATTGATGATTTGATAAATTGATAAATTGTTCGTATGTTTGGCATGTTATTTTTCTTTTCGTCGAAAGTCTTTACATATAGCAACAAGGCTGCAAGGTGGAACCTATCAAATTCGTACTTTGGGATCTGTTTTTGGATGCTTTTGGGTTCTTTATCGTGTGTGTATTTTAATAACTATTTGTGTGGCAAGGGCGCAATAATAAGGAATTTTTACGAGCCAACCGATGTCGGTTTTATTCTGACATTCCTTTTTTGTGACCTCGGGCGCAACGGAAAACAGCGAAATATTCGAGGGAATCGAAAAAATCGCGCATTATTACATATAATATAATTCACCGAAAAGGCGGCAAATATTTCTGAGGCCTAGGGCGGCGAAATGGTCAAATCCGCCCTTGGTGCTAAGGTAAGAAGAGAGTTCAGCAAGAAAATTGTCATAAACTAGAACAAGGCTGTTGAAAGGTTTGCAGATGGATGCAACAACTAAAGTGTTGGATGGAGCTAAGGAAATGCAAACAAGAATAATTCAACAGGCGATTGAATGTAGGAAAAGTCACTCTAGCATTGTTAACCTTATTTACACCAATTAAGAGTGGAGAACTATTTTTAATCCCTAAAAAACTGGTTGATTGCCTTCAAACTCGCCAAAGCTGCTGTGTTTAGGCCTACAACGCAGTTTCTTTCCTTCTTCTTCCAGTAACGTATGGAAATTTGCACAACAGATGAAAAACTGTTTCTCATAGCGTCCTCCTAGTGCTTTTGTATGATTGCCAGGTTAACTGAAAGCCTTCGAATACCAATCCACAAACTGCAACACCTCCGCCACAAGTATACTTGCGCTAACCAGTCTTTTTGCTACGCATTTTTCTTAAGTGTTCCTGTATCTTGGCACCTAAAATAGATATTTCGTTAAATCTTTTTACACCTCGTTAAGAGGCGTTTGGTATTTGAGGGCTCACTTCTAGAAGGTGCAAACTTCAGCAAGTAACTGTACAATCGCTTGGGCATCACTGATAATCTAGATATGTGCTACCAATATCTGATTACATTAGAGTCCAGTAGTCGTTTTGAGAACACCTCCGCTTGAAAGACACTGCAGTGGAAGGAAACTACTAATTTAAATCAGCCGAAAGCATACCTTGGCTATCAGTTTGGAACTATCGATATGTATTTCGACTGGACCAGTTTCTACAAATAATCCGCTTACCCATTCTTCTCTCCTCAGGATTTGGGTTTGAAACCCACGACTGAGAGTTGGTTTAGAATTTCAGCATGGCCCAGATATGGTGAGTTGACTACCAATTGGGCAGTTAATATTAGCAAGTCTACGGAGATGGCCAAGTTACAAGAAACCTCTCATAGTTGCCCAGGTGGTCATGCTACTATAGAATGTCGGTTACCATATTTTCCAGTACCAAATATGTACAAATAGAAACCTGAATGACTATCGTTTTGTTTAACTCTGTCTGCTTTAATTTCAGTAGCTTCGCTTTTGCGCCATGTTGCTCAGTTTTTGTTTTCAAACTAAGCAAACCCTGGATTAAATCTGTCTGATTTACCGACGCATATATCAAAATGCCGTTTATGTGATGGAGAGCCGTTTGAATTGTTTTTTGGAGATATTTCGATGAAGTCGATTTCGCCTTCAAATTTAGAGTGTGCATCCCCTCCAAAATTCATTTTGACATTCATGTCTTGTAATACTTCCTCCACTACCATGTCGACAGTATCAGGAATGACATTGATGTCTCCGTCTACTGTGAATACATTTTCAAGTTGCAGAATTCCATCCCGAATATTCTGGGTAAAATTCCGGAAAATGTCTTCAAAAAAAGGCTCTTCATTGATTACAAGCTCTTCAATGCCCTCTGAAGAAATGGAAAAACCAACGCGTTGAAAACATATCCATATTGTACCTTCTCAAATCTTCTCCCATGATCAATTAACACATCTAAGAAAATTCAGAACTGTAACTAGCTTACAGTAATCACTATCTGATTTACAGTTATCCATTTGATTGTAGTAGCATCTTTGTCGTATATTTTGCCTTAACAGTCTGAGTTATAACTTGAACTAAGGGTTGAATTTCCGACGTTAGATTTGGTGGCAAGATTTTTATATATTATCGATCAACAAAATAATATTTCGGTTTTGATGTCTCATTCGAAAATTGAAAGAATCTAACCAGTCTTCAAAAATTAGACTGGTCATCCAAGCCTTCTTATTAGATGCTCATTTAACAACCAAATTCGTAAAGGTGATTTTATTTTTACGAAACATTCTTGACGCAGTAAAATATTAAGTCTCTCTTTGCCATTTTTTGCACTTCTGCATCGCTCACCTTTCAGTTCAAGTAATTTTTCTTGGAAGCTGTCTGTAAAATAAACAGGTCTCATTAGCATTGAATTGATTTTCAGGAAGATAATGTTTCGAAATATAAGGCAATTGGTTTTGACAGTTGTCTGCAGCTTGGTAGTCCACATTAGCACCTTCACCACATAGGGCTCTAAACTGGATAATGTTTCACAAACGGAAAGATTTCAGCCATTCCCTACTAGCTTAAAAGTTTGTCATTTTTAGCTGTTTTCCAATCTATTTTGCTTTAGTTTCAGGCAATGAGTCACTTATAAGAATATTTTTTAGCTCTACATTTTCTAAAAAAAATGCAAGAAAAACTTACTCTTACAGTTGGATGAAATTTTTTTCTCGGTGGCCTTTAAAATGCTCACTCATTCCACTTTGATATTTCCAATAATAAATTTGGACACATTTTCTTTTCTGCAAGTTTTTCTTTGGGATTCTCTTTCATCTAGTTTGTGCAAAATGTTTTTTTTTATTTCGAAAGAAAGTTCGGCAAACGATTTTCTCTTAGCTGACATTCTGTGTTCTAAAAATCCATATTCCTTATAAGTAGACAAAGCTAATGTATTTTAACTGCAGTGTCTAACCAATTCACTATGAGCACTACAATGTTCAAATTAATTAATCAGATCAAAATTTAGAAACGAAGTCAAGAACCCGTCTATATGTATCCCTATTGACTATTATTATTATTTTAGAAACAAAACACAAGTTTCAACACAGCGAGTTGGCTAAAACTTATGGATTCACCGGAGACTACTTTATAAGGATGTTATTGCGTCACCCACAGTCATGTCGCCCATGAAAGGTCAACATTGAAGAGTTTCCATCTTACAAAAGTGGCCAACTTTACAGGTTTGACTACATTCCCACAATACGACACCTAGAGGAATTCTTCCATTGGAGTGATATGAAGCTTCTCCGTTATCAGCAAAGCTGCTACCCAAAATACGTCTTCTACCATTTTTAGATTCACAGCCATAAATATGGCTCACCACTAAACTACTGGTCCGTACTGTAGATTTTGTTCCGCTATGCTAATGTATGTTAAATGCAGGAAACAATGTAAGGTCGTATCACCCAAATTGCTCCATTTACTGCTGCAAGAGGCATAAAATGCCTTTCATCAATCAAATACACTTCTTAAATAAAGCTAAATGCATTGCGAGTATTGTAAAATGCCTATGAGGTCAACATTCTTTGCATCTATTTTGGCGCCCAGCGTGGGTGACCCCAGAAGTAGTACTAGATATTTGTAACCACTGTTCGGGACATTTTGAATACTTACAGATTATGCTTTATATAAGTACTATAAATTATACATTACACTGTTTCCTCCTTGTCACAATCGTTATGTGATTGAAATATCTCAACTCTATCTAATTAAAAAACATCAAATTCACAATCAGTTAAGCTTTCCAATTCCGACATTTCTGAAAATAAATCTTTCTGCTCGAGATTCAATTAAACATAGTATCTCATACTTCACATTTCCGACAGACAATTTATCTGCTTTCAAACTCTCTGGAAAAATATGTTCACACTCGCAAAAAAAAACGAAGTCTAAACCAACGCAAAAGAACAGCTAGCATGTTCATTTCTCATACTCAGATTTTCGCAAACCTGAGCAATTTACTCGTTACACATTTATTACTATTTCGTAAAATTGAACTGCTCGTGTTATCCTTGAAATCTCATTTAAAACCGTTCAAGCCCATTTGTAGGAATACGAGCTAATCCCGAGTGTATATGTTCGTTTCGGATCTTCCCATTCTCCATATATCTTGCTTTCGTTTAAAACTTCCTACAACTCTCATGAAATAGGATCTGAGTGTCAATGAGTTAGAAGTGAATGTGAAACACTGGACTATTGCTAAGCTGCACACGAAATAATGGTTTTTTTTTCCAGTTTGCGAATTGTGACTATTGAACGTTTTCATGGCGGTCAGATCCTAGAATTTTCGAAAGGATTTGTTTTGGACTCGTTTGGATTTTGACCCTCTGATATCATCTTCGGCCTACCATAATTTTTGCTTGCATGCATACAGAGAAATTCCCCATGTCTGATATTTAGCCAATCCATTAGGAAATTGATCAGTTTTAACAGTAACGTCACGCTTTCCAAAAAGAAAACGGTCTAGACTAGAATAGATGATCAGACAAGTATTGATGGGGTCGATTAGGATGGTCAAAACAAGGATTAATGAAGTTTTTCAATTCTCTTAAAAAATATTCTGGCTGTCTGCGAATGCAAAAGACAGTGGTTAGTAGAGGTGGAAAGAACCGCTATTTTTGAAACTCGGAACACAATGCTGGATTATCGCAATCAAAATACAGTTCAACAAAGAATAAATCTCTCCATGAGCTGTGCAGTTTAGGCATTTAATTTTACTTAGCAGTTCGATGGTTCTAGAGAATCACTTTCCTATATGGCTCCCGTCACCTATGCACTCCCAAGTACCGCTCCAGTAGATGCAGTCGAATCATAATCTGTCTACTTTCCACGATGTGCATGCACGTTTTCTTCTTAGTGAAATAGCATGGAAGTTTCACGCTCCATGTCTTCCGGATGGGCAAATCCATGTATGTTATGTATTGCCTTTAAACTATTTCGTAGCGTTGGTGAGGGAGATTTTTCTGGCTCTCAGCCAAAATGTCAATTCGGTGCCGTCTTAATGGCATCCTTCTTCTCTCTGCAATGAGTTGTATGTGTGTGTGTGCTGCTTGCTATATTAGAAGACGAACATTCTTCTCTGGAATACATGTTATTCGGGAAAAAGACTGAAAAGTGTTGTATTCGAATCGACAGGATGCGGAGCACAATATACTTAGTTTTCAATTTCTTCATTGTGTAGAAGATTTTATTAGACAGTCTGGGATATTTTGATAGAAATAGTTCAATTGCAGATTTCTTTATTTGTTAGCTTTTTCAAAAGTAGTCTAAGCAACGGATGCAACTTGTCTTAAATATCAATTATCTGGCATTAGGCCGCGCAAAAATTTATTGTTTCAAACTTATTTGGCCTCACCTGACTATTTGTTTCTTGCTAGGGATTGAAAAGGTTAATTCAAAAGCTAACTTGTTTCCTTTGGCTTCATTGATTTTGCAAGCATGGTCCATAGCAGAGGTTCGTTGGGACATCTCTTTCTACTTAATTTGTACTGTCGCTTCCAATCATGTACACCACGCCCTTCATTTTACCTTTTACATTCTTTTAATCTTCTTTTGGTTATTTTTTCATTATTCCCTCTCCGCTTTCCTTTTCACTCCTGATATATGTTCCCTAACCTACACTTAGCAGGTTAGCATTATGTTCTTTTGGCTAATTTGGCTTCGACTGTACTTACCTCGCATTTTTGTAAACTGGCTCTGTAATGAAAAACTTTTTAATCGCAACTGCATATGTGAATCATGAACTTTTTCTCTAAATCTTACAAAATTTATGTTTGAGCATCTAAAACTATCAGAAGTCGGGAGGAATAAATGGAATGATGATAAGAATATTTTTAATTTTGAGTATTGCACCAAAAAAAGAGGGTTTTTACACCACAAAAAAGGATACAATTAGAACATTTTAGGCTGGGCGCGAAAAAAAACGTAATTAAAGGTCAAAAGTCTCAAAAATTAGTCTTCTTAAATATCTCATTAACTATTGGTTTTATTTTATTTCCGTATTGATTTTGATTAGAAAAAAATCTGCAAAAATCTGCTCAACGACTTAGTACACAGAATGTGTCAAAAATACTATTTCTAAACGCTCACTTATAAGTGGCACAAGAATAATTTGTGAAAACACGATTTTGTTTTTGCTCTTTTCATTTTGTATGTTTGTCAATTATTATTTCTTTTACCTCCATTTATGAATTATTTTCTTTAAATGAAGACCTGAAGTCTCATCCTGTTTCATATTTGCATAATGCTTCAATCAAAACCTGATTGATATAATTCATTGGCTCACACTGATTGACTCATCCGAATGAGCGAGTCGAACTGTGCCGACTCATCCAAATGAGCGAGTCGAACTGTGCCGACTCATCTAAATGAGTAAGTCGAACTGTGCCAACTCATCCGAATGAACGAGTCGAACTGTGCCGTCACAACAAATTGAATCGTTTTTCTCAACTCAAGTTTCAAGCTGTGTCCATTTCGTCCTCTGGGTGTACCTTTGTAAACTTTGGATTAAATCAGCCGGCTTTGAAGTTTGTTGTTTTTTCTTGTCGGCCTAAAGCTAAGTATTGTCATCTTTCTCAATTTTTTTCCGCGAAAATTTGGCTTGAAATGTAGCAAGAGTGGTATTCACTGTTTGAAAGCTGCTTTCACTTTGAAAATGCAGATGGCATTGATATTATGTATCTACTCATTTCACGCCAATTTCGTAAATGCAGTTCATTCTTTCGAGCTAAAGAGTGACATTTGGTGTTTGAATATAAAAATTCAATTGTGCCAACGTCTTTTCAATAACAAAATCGATCGAAAATAGAAATTCTTGACATTTTATACATTAGAAGTCATCAGGGGGGTCGGTAGCTTAGCTCGCTAACGCGTCAGTCCGAAGCAGCGATCTACTGCCCGCGAGTTCGAATCCCGCCGTGCCCATAGCTGTATTTGTTCGTTTTGTGCTCTCGTAACAGTCGTAAGTAAGCTTTAGTAGCGACTAGGCATAACACTAGCACTTTAGAAAATAAGAGATAAATGTGGCACTTAAAAAAGAATAATGGAATAATTCATATCGACTTTTCCCATATGTATCTCCCTACCGCCATCGCTAAGCATTCGCTTCAAAGGGCATTCCCTGAGCTTTGGCATTATCATAGATAAAAAAAAAACAAAACAAAAAAGAGTCTCCGCTTTTTCTCATTGTCGAAATTTTCGCTCCAAAGAATGACCAGATAATGGAGACATATAAAAATGTATCTTCACGATGAAGTTAATACCAGGTGATTAAGGTGATAGCTTTTTTTGATGGCCTTCTGAGCGCTTTATACGGTCCTTCATATCGATGCTCCAGTAAGTATCAGCTCCAGAGTCACTTTACTCGATCAATTAGAATAAAAACATGCGCGAAAGATCCTTGTAGCTGGCAACTCGGTGCTTGTCGTGGCGAAGACACTCGTTTTATGTTTCAGGTAACCGGGAATTTCATAGTTCGGAGAAAATTCATCGGGGGCTCACAACGTTATTCGTTATACGAGCTCTGCTGTCGTTGCACCGATGTCTTCCTTCAGACTGGTGCGTAGTTCAAGTAAGACTATGAAAACTTAACTTAAAAACTAAAGCCCAATCTTTTGTGTTAAGGCACCTGATTGATGGCTTCAGCCACTAGTGCCACCAGCCTATCATACAGCTGGATGCAGAATGATGGGCAGTCAAATAACTTTTCTGGCACCGGACTAGATGTGCAAACATCTGATCTGTTGTCAGGACTGTAAGTGCTTCAAATCCATAATGTATAAAAAGTCACAGTCTATAATATATAAAAGGTATCTACAATGACGTCAGAGGTAAAGATTTTAGTTGGTATAACCTCCAGCCATCTCGTGGATCCATCGATCACAGTTAAGGCGTAAGAACAGCTTTTCGATTGTAGAAAGGGACCGACAATGTGAATGTGCACGCAACTGAATCTAGTGTCTGACACTGGAGTATTTTAAGAAGGAAGTTTAAGGTGGCTGCCTATTTTCCTGCACTCAACTTGTACGGGCTTTTCCAGTAACATTTTTATATAAGCTTGAGCAGATGAATTTTTGTTGGATTAGTTTCTTCGTAGCCTGACGCCGAAGGCTCAAATGAAAAATCCCTTTTCTTAGACTTATTGTCTGGTGGAGATATTGCAATAAATAATAGTTCCTGTGCCATCAATGTGCAGTTTGCTCAAATCCAGAGTTGAATTCAATTGCAGAAGTGGCCGAAATTTACCTTTTTCTTGCTGAGCGGTTGCTAGGTGGTTTGTGGTAATCTCAACTGATCCGCAAACTGTCGATTCTAGATAGGGCATCTGATGTCACCTTGTTCTTTCCAGTGACGTTAGTTATGCGTGAGAAATTCGCAGATAAAGTTGAAGGTGCCGTGGAGAAGCTGTCTCTTCTCTGTTTAAACTCAAATGTTATTGGTTTATGATCCGGTTTATGTATCACCTCCACACATGCACCAAGAGAACTTGATGTCACTGCAGATGGCTCGAAGCTACTGACCACACGTACTGTACTTATGTTGGGTGGGCATCACTAAACTTTCGAAAAAAGAATACTAATGGCTCCATAGGCGGGCCGTGGCCTAAAATCTGGCAGGGGCCAAGGACTGAAAGGTTCAAGACATCCGATGATTTTATTTTTGTATGTACACGTACTGTTCATACAACTTATATAATTCACTAATACATTATATATTTGTTGATTTATTCTTTGTTATTTGCTAATGCATAATGCATTATCAAATAAACTTCTTGTCTGTGAATACGTCTGTGAATACCACATGCCTATAATGTGAATGGTAGGTATGAGCTACACATGAATTATCAATGACCACTAAGAAAGAAAGCTTGTATGAATTATACGGGAATAGAACGGAAATAATTATAAATATAATACTATTTTTTTGTTTAGAAACTAAATATATTTCAATTCATACTTGAAGAAGGGGATAGCTTACTTTCAAAATATCTTTGAACAAATTGGAATGTATTAAGCCTACACGGAAGAAATTGATATCTTGCTTCAAACTTAAAAACAGCATAAATAATTTGCCAAGATGAAGAGTGCTGTAACTTACTCTTTTCGAGCCATTTGGTTTGCAGATATTTCTTTGTAGCCCTAACAGCGTGTCCGAGGCTATATGAAATATCAAATCCTTTCAAACTAGTGCTTTTCGCTGTTTTCCGTTTTCGTGATCCACTGGGAAATGTGAGATCCACACAGTGCTTCTCTCCGAATGATTTAATTTTGTCCCAAACTACATAAATGTTTTCTCGCTCACTTAGTAGTGTTTCAACTGTTCAATTCACAAGATTTATCCCATCCCTAAGAGTTGCATTTTTAGTTTGGAAATATTTGCTTAACATGTTCGTTATAAAAAGAACATCAAAGATGAAAAGATTTACTACAAATTTAGGATTACTGATTGAATGAAAGATCCCCAATGAATAAACTGAGTGGTTGTACTTTCGCTCATTCATTTCTTTCTCTAAAGCCTCTTTCATAGTCCCATAGCTATCGATCACATATTTGCAAATGTGAAATCTCATTGACTATCAAGTTGAGCTTAAACTACTCATTCCACGCCTTGTGTTTAGACTAACTGCCTCTTCAAGCTGCTTATACAATTCGTGTTGTGATGGCTTCGGAAAGTGTAGGTAAAGGAATTCGATGGCATTGAAAAAGGATGTAAACGTTTCGATTGTGAAAAATGTGTCCATCACAACCAAGATAATTTTATGAGCTAGACAATGTACAAATGTGGCTGCAGGGTGTTTCATCTTAGATTTGTACACCACTTTTTTGTCCTGACATGACACTAGCACCATCATAAGACTGTCCAACAACAGGCAATTCACTAAGTCCGTAGCTGTCTAACAGGCTCAAAATTATATCTGCTAAATGCGAGGCATTTCTAGCTCCTGAACAGTCTACAAAGCTTGAGAACGTTCCTTCGCAAAGCTCTTTAGCAAATCTGACAACTACGGAGCGTTGGTTCTTCTGTGTATCCTTACTGCGTTTGCCATAATGGATATCAATCCGCAATCTTTTATTTCAGCTGTATTGTCCTCGCGAACGATTTCAGCGATTATTTTCACTAATTTATTTTGTGTTTTGCCATACAGTAGTTCGCAGCCTTGTTTTTAAAATTATTTTCAAAAGTTGAATCATGCTTCGCGAATAATGCACAAAATTCCAAAAAAAAATCACGGTTATCACTAGCATCACTTTCATCGTGTCCTCTAAAAGCACGTCTTTGGCGAATGAGACACGTCGTAAGGTCGATAACCTTTTCCAAATAATTTCGGTTCATCTTGACAATATTCCAAGGCTGTTCAGGCACCACATCATTTATTGTCTTCCAAGTACTATTAGAGTTTTCTCATTGTGTATGAATTTTACTATCCGGATAATTTATCCGGATCGCGACGTTTGGTCGAGCTGAAATTTTGGTGTATTTTTGGCGACAATGGAAATTCTATGGAAAATTTCGCATTGAGCTAACTTCACACCAAGTCATCAGATTTTAAATAATGTCTGGGCAACCTTGTAGCTACCATAAGTACGTAAAGACAAATCTTTCACACGGCTGTTAGAATAAAATGCAAATGATTGATGAGTTTGATACTATATTTATACATTCAAATCTAAACTTGTAAAATTCCCAATCGCACCAAAAACGCATCGAATTTTTTATATTCTTAGCACCTGGAACTTGCGTTTACGGTATCTCGCGACCGGATAAAATTCATAGGATATACTGGTCTTGAGAACTGGTCTGACAAAAGTTTAATGAATATGATAAGAACCATGTGGTGGCTGTGTCACTATGAAAAAACGCTCGGTGAAATTCAAAATTTACACACATTTAACCTGAGTGTAAACCAAGTAGGTCATAGATAGCATAAAAGTGGCAGGGATGCCATTTTTATTCTCCAAATGACTTCGAAAATTGTATTTTACGTTATTTACCTTATTGCCTACCATTTTAATACTTAAGCTATGTTTTGTGAAAAACATAATTGCATAAAACGCCAGTTTATTAAAGTGTTTTTATCTAAATACCTGAATATTGCCTAGTAGGAATGAACAGATAATCTTAATAAAAAAAGGATGATTGGAGAGGTACTTTTCGTCTTTTTCTTAACGTTCAACTTGTCGAAATTAAATATCGCCGTTCATTTTTCGAAATAAGTCCCATAACATCGTAATTAATACCGCAAATAACACAGTCTCTATGCTATAAGTAGTGTGTATGCTTTGGTATAGGCTTACACTACTCCACTACTCAACTCTTGCTGTAACCATAAAAACCTAAGATGCGGAAACTTAAGTGTCTGCTGTTTTTATTTATTTTTTATTTTTCTGGGAGGGGCCAACCGAGGGTCTGGGGGGGTCCCGGCCCCCCCTGGCCCCCCCTACGGCGCGCCTATGAATGGCTCCCAAATATAGCCATTAAGCTGATCCAGAACTACAAATTGCATTTTCGCTCAGATGTCTTGAAAGTGCTGTATCGGCAATCTGTTTTTTTTTCACACTGCTCAAAAACTGCTTCAGCTGCAGCGTTCTAGTCAATTAGACGTGTATCGTTTTTCTTAGCTCCTATCAGTAATTCGCAACAAAAGGCTTGAGTTTTAGATGCGTCTTTGCTAAACTGCCTATAAAAATTGACTGAGCCTAAAAAATTTCGTAGCTGTGAGATTTTTTGAAGACCAAAAGTGCCTCCACTTATTCTTTAAGTGGTTTCATACCAAGCTTGTCTATTGGATATCCCAAAGAGCTCATCGAAGTTGTACCAAAAACGCATTTCGAAACATTGATAGAAAGTCCGTATTGTTTCACTATTTGGGGTGTGATTTTTAGCTCCATCTCAGCTGTGATAGTAGTACTTGGTTATGGTTTATTTTTTAGGTTACCGAAGAAGCAATTGAAATCCCGAAAAATGCTTGCTGGAAACAACATCTACAGCTCTGCTACTCAATCCTACCTTCGACCTCCCCAAAGATGTGATATTACAATTTCACATCGGGTTGCTGCCGGAAGCCTTCATGACATTTCAGACCATGAATGTTGCCACCGAAAGAAGGAGGGTGAAGGCAAGATTCCCACGCCTTAAATCGGGAACATTAACCAGACTGGCCCTCCAGATTGGAGGTTGGGCAATGGGCCAATAACCCGTTCCCATAAAACTTTACTTACTCAGGAACCTGATACTTCGTCTCGGGTACTTGGATTGGATCAACGAAAACGACCACGCAAACGAAATATGGACTACTCTATTAGAACCTGGAACGTGCGAACCTTGTACAGACCGGGGGCCATCAAAGCCCTCCTGGAACAGGTCACTCACTACAAAATAAACATTCTCGCTGTCCACGAAACGTAACTGTTTGGTGCTGAGATTATGAACATGAGATCGTACACAATCTTCAAACGTGGAAAGTGATTGGGAAGTCACGAATTTGGAGTGGTCTTCATCGAGGATAATTTTCAAGCCTGTCAACGAAAGATTGTGTGCGATCCGTATTCGTGCAAAGTTTTTTAACGTTTGGCTTATTAACGTTCATGCCCCTGCTGAAGATAAGGATGAGGCAGTGAAAGATAATTTTTATAACCTTCTGGAAAGGTTATATGATTCTCTGCCATCAAATGATGTGAAAATCCTGCTGGCCGACTTCAACGCAAAGATTGGAAAGGAAAAAATACATCGCGGAATCATCGGCCAATTTAGTTTTCACGACCTATGCAACGACAATGGACAACGACTTGTCGACTTTGCGAGTAGTAGAAATCTCATCGTAAGCTCCACGTGTTTCCCGCATCGCGACATTCACAAAAGGACATGGGCATCCCCGGACGGCCGCACCTTTGATCAGATTGATCATATTCTGATTCAGAAAAGGTGGGCCTCCAGTATTTTAGATGTGCGAACCTTCCGTGGGGCCAACTGCGACTCCAACCACTACTTAGTCAAGACTCGATATCGATGTCGAATATCACTGTCGTATGAAGCCAGAGCAAGTTCAAGACGCAAGTTCGATGTCGACAAGCTTTGAAACAAGACGATGGAAGCCGAGTATAGATCTGCTCTGGAAATGGAACTAGCTTCCACGCCTAACACCACGTCTATCAACGAAGTTTGGACTACTATCAAAAGCGCAGCCGAAAAAGTAGTGGAATATACAGCCGGGCAACGCAAAAATGATTGGTTCGACGAGGATTGCCAAGCCGCGTTGGACGAAAAGAATGCGGCCTACAAAATCCACATTGAACGACCGACTAGAGTCAAGAAAGAAAAATATGACGATCTTCGGAGAATAGCTAATAGAATAATTAGACGTAAGAAATGAAAACATTTTGACAGCATGCTGAATAGCAACTTTATGGCCAACAACACTCGATAAGCGTACAAAGTAATGAGGCAGTTAAAACAAGGCTTTAAACCACAAACTAGCCTATGTAGGGCTGCCGATGGAAGCATCATAAGTGGCTCAGAACAGGTGAAGGAAAGATGGGCGTCTTATTTCCTGAAATTACTGAACGAAAATGTCCCCACACCCGACAAGTCGTCATCACTAATTGGTACACACCTTCACAGTGCATCATCTCACCCTCCTACACTAGATTAAGTCTGACAGGCCGTGGACCGCTTGAAGCCCAACAAAGCACCGGGCATTGATGGGATCCCCGCGGAGCTCCTGAAGACCGACGAGATTTCCGTTTTAAGGGCAATCCATGAGTTGGTGACAGGCATCTGGCAACAAGAAACGATCCCGGATGAGTGGCGAAAATCTGTTATGTGTCCCATTCACAAGAAAGGAGATAAATTACTATGCGAAAACTACAGGGGCATATCACTACTTTGTACGTCGTACAAGCTCTTGACATAGTTTTTAGAGTTGAGGATTTCCCAGCACGCTGAGAAAATTCTCGGTGAATATCAAGGTGGTTTCAGACGTGGAGGATCGACAACTGACTAAATATTTACGGTCAAACAAATTTTGAAAAAATGCTGGGAACTCTACATTAATGTCCATCAAATATTCGTCGACTTCAAACAAGCGTACGATAGCATCAACCGAACTGCATTATATAACATCATGCTGCAGTTCGCAATTCCAGTAAAGTTGGTACGACTGGTGAAAATGACCATGACCGACTCCACGTCACAAGTGCTAATTCAGAATAATATGACCAACTCGTTTTCGACGAATACAGGGCTAAAACAAGGAGATAGATTATATCCGGTACTCTTTAACTTAGCGCTTGAGTACGTCATCAGAAAAATCCCAGTTGACACGAGAGTTACTCTATTATTTAAGTCGACACAGCTAGTAGCTTACGCTGATGACATCAACATTATGTGATGCTCGTTCAACGACGCCAAGGAGGTATTTGTAACTCTAGACAAAACCGTCAAGGAAGCTGGTCTTCAAATTAACGAACAAAAAACAAAAGTTATGACTCAATCAAGGAAAAGGACGCCAAGAAGACAAAACATAACGATAGGCGACTATAACCTTGGAAACGTAGGCAACTTTGTGTACCTAGGGAAGAACCTCTCGAAGGATGGGAATGAGCTTGACGAAATCAAACGACGGATTCAGTTAGTCAATAAGACATTTTTTTCGGTGCTTCCCACATTGAAATCTCGATGCGTACACAGGAATACGAAGCTTCGCATCTGTAAAACAATTATCAGACCTGTGCTATGCTACGGAAGCGAAATCTGGACACTGACCCAGGCGTCTGATAAAGCCTTGAATACGTTCGAATGAAGGGTATTGCGCAGGATCCTCGGTCCAATACGGGAAGAAGATGAATGGCGAATCCGATACAACAACGAGTTGTATACCATATATGACGAGCCGGAAGTCTCTACCGTCATACGACTACAAAAACTACAATGGGCGGGCCACGTCGAATGAATGAGCGACAATCGAATCCCCAAACGGTCTCTCAAGGGGCGAGCGAGCGGAGCCAGGCCAGTCGGTAAGCCACGCAAGCGCTGGGAGAATTCGATGGATGCTGATAGCAGGTCACTCCTGGGAGCACCGAACTGGAGGACGCGGTCACTGAACCGGGACGAATTGAGGCGAAGCATTAAGGAGACTAAGGTTCGATACGGACTGTACCACCGTGGTGTATTCAATTTTCAAATGGAGACCATTTTATCCATCTTAACGCTTTCTATGTGTTGTTTTTCAAGTTTCTCTTAGAATTCCGCACTTCAATGTGTCTTGACTTTGTCTAGCCCGGCCAGTTCAGCCCTGAAAGGTATTTTTCTTGGTCCTTCGTGAATTCAGTCCTGTGGTCTATCACATTGTGGTTACTAAGGGTTTGAAATAGAATCCGAATCACACCCTCCGATCAAATAGAGCTATCAAATTGGTAAAACATTACTCTTTGAGTGTTGGTGACAAAATTGGCCACTAAAGTTGAATGAGGTACATTCACGCCCATTTTCATTTAGTCACATTTAATGGTTGCCGATCATCTAGAAACCATTCCAAGCTGGGATTCAGCTCAAATTCGGAAGGACCATCTTCTCAAGTTTTGCAACTCGTTATAGATCTCGTATTCCCTCTTACAGTTATTGACAACTGTCATACACAAGAAGTCACACATTTTCATAACTAACCTTCTGAAATTTGGTTAACACACATTTTTGTAAAATATTATCAAATATTTAAACTGCGAACAGTTCGTTTTTATCACCAAAAAAATCTTATCGAATTCTCAAACCAAAAGCATTTCTCCATCCATCACTGTATTTCGAAAATGAACAAAACGATACACAGAGATTATATCCTCTAAATGATTTCTGCATGACTGGTGGTACAGCAAAGTCGTCTGACGACAAATTCAAAGAGACAGGTCCGGAACTCTGTAGATGAAAAAAAAAGAAACGAAAGACGAGCTTACGGATATAACTACAAAATCTGCACAACAATACAAGGATTTGTTTGAAAAGGAGTCTCGTTGATGCTTTGCGATGGCGCCAAAACAGGCGGCAATAAAAGTAAACGACAAGATAACAGGAAAAATACATTGAGTTCGAGTATATGTCGACCGACGGTGATGACGACGTTGACATCAGAGCGATTCGATGGATTCGAACGAATGAAATTTGTACTTAAAAGCTTTCCTGCTAAGGATAATCGAAGTTATTAGTTCAACAGATGGCCGTTCATATTATCGTAAAAATGGGGTCGTTCATTCCATTCGGCTGTCCAGTGACTAACTTGCTTTGTCGTAGCCTGGCCACATAATGAACAAATGCTTATTTTAAGGGACGGTGAGGTTTTTTTTGTGGTAAATTGAGAATGTTGAAAGTGAGGAAACTGTATTGTATTTCCGAATAATATTGATGGCAATAAAATCTAATGAGACAAATAATGTCAGAGTTTGGATGAACTTTTTTGGGAGATGGTTATGGGACTACTATGCAATGTTTGAGGATATAGCTTTGTATCGACCGGAAATTTCATAATTATGGTTATGTTTTATCATGACTTTAATTACTCGTTATTTGGCAGAATACGTGAAAATAATACAAAAGGTAGTGATGTTGAATTTACAAAGTAACGATTATACTTTTCTGTAACAAAGTTTTGCATGATGGCTTAATGATTTCATAAGTACTTTATGAAAAACTATCAAATACTTTCTCCTGTCGGAAACAGTTAAGTGAGATGCGCATTCACCTACATGGGCAACAGAATTAATTTCAAGTAAGTTATAAAGTCATAATCGATATTTTTGCCCGTCATTATCTACTTAAAAAGCCCAACAGTGTACATTAGAATATATTGCTATGGACTGATGTATCTCCTCTACATTTTTATTTATACCAACACAATCTCAACTTAATTTCAATTTGGACTCTCTGGATTTCAGTTTGTATGAAAAACAAAAATCAAAGAAGCTCTAGACCGAAGAACACCCGTGTCAATTACGTTCCCTGCAATAAATTCTAATCCATCCCTGTTTTGAGAATTTCACTCGAAATAAATCCTAGCGATTTGTCCTTGGTGACAGTGAATACGGTTCATGGTGGAAAAGGTGAAATATTCACTACTACTATGGATGACACCGCAAAGTGAAAATCCTACAAGCATCATCACTTGATACTTAGCCGGGATCATCATTTAAAACTAATCATTTGGGCGACAGAAGCTCATTTGCCATGTAACGTTAGCTGTCGTTTCGTTTCGCTTTTGAAATTACCATAAGATTATCACGAGTAACTTTAATTAAGATTAATTCTATACTGGTCTCTTGGAACGAGATATTATGATCCTGCTACAATGGCTCCGGGATACTGCTGGCGAGGCACACTTACTTGAAAGTCCTTCAGCAAAGAAGTATAGCATTGTGACAAGAATATGATCCAAAGAATGATAGAGATTTTATAGTGTCGTATCTAGGTGACGTAGAGCTGTAATGACCTTAGCGCTTTTCCTGTGTAATATGTGAACGTGACTTGTACGAGAGGTAATTAGAGGAAAAATACTTGTAGCCATGGAGCTAGAAAAATTCTTCAGGGCATTAGGTGCAAAGCATTGCCGCTAGCGTTTTATAATATTTCAGTAAAATCTTCGGATGGGATTATTGTCATTCCATAGCAATTTGTTCCCTTCACGAGGAATGAGGTTTTTTCTTCTAAAGTATCTTTCCATTAACTGCCAACTGTTAATACAGGACATGAAGACATTTGGAGCCTGGCTGATCGAAATCCATCTAAGATATACCAAGTGAGAGAAAATAAGTTCCAGAGTAAAGTTTAAATGTAACGGATGGTAATAAGATGCTGTTGTGCTTTTCCCCTTGAAAACACGGATTCGATATTTTCTGCATTTACGAGACAAAGCAGTTCGTTTACTATTACGAAGCACACTTTTATTTAATACAATAATTTTCACAGCTAACTCGCTCTACTTTACACTCTACAATTCAATAAACGCTCGTACACACTTTAGTAGTGGCGGTAAAATCAGTATCACTCGCGATAAATTAGCTTGCTTTGAAATTCAACCGCTAAGAAACACAGTCAATTCGCCTTTTCAAAAGACCGACCTTGCAAAGACTCACACTGGAGATATTTATAAGTCGTTGGTCGTTTCTAGAATGGGCGATTTTAATTGCATGGCTCTAATTCATTCTCAATTTCTCTAGCCCTATAGGAATCTGTTTGTGTCTTTACTTCAATCAGTTTCTTATCACCGCTTACCATGGTATCTATGAGATATTTCTGTTCTATGAAATATATTAGATGTTTTGTATGGAGATAGCTCGGAATGATATTTCTCGATTTTTCCTCGTTATTTCTGACAGGGTTCAATTTAATTTATTACAGTGTCCGTGCAAAAAAGTGAACCTGCAAAAAAGAATCAACGAATGCATGTCTACGTTGTATTCTCAGCAATCCTCCAAAAATAGTTTAGCTGCAAATAACCGGTCTGTTGTCAATCGCCCAATTCGAAATATGTTTGCGTATCAAACGACAAACATCGATTCTTTATTCATGCATTGCATTCGAGCGTTTATTTTAATACCCGCTAATCTCAGTATACAAAATATATGTAGATACACCAATACATCTGAATCAAAGTATTTGAACAACAAATAGTAGGAAATCTAGAAAAATGTATGGATGGTGCGTTGTTTATTTGGATTTTTTCATTCAGATTACAAAGTTATCTCGTGAAAATCATAAAATTATAAGCCACAGTTGCAAAAAATAATACGATTCTATAACGTCTAATAAACGTCTAATAAACAAAAATTTTATAAAATATGCAACAACAACAAAATGTATCAGAATAAATCTTTCTCTTCAATATCAACTTTTGAAATCTATTTGTGACGAAAATCTGTTTGAATTTAAATACATTTTCTTCAACTTAGCGAATTTACCAATATTTTTTTTAAACAACTTTCAATATTTTAAATTCCGATCGGTGCACTTTTCGGGATTTGAATACTCTCAGATCCTATTATGCCGATTTTGGAATGATGCCCCTTTCGTCAGCTGGTTCAGAATATGACTGCTTTGCCAACTTGCTAGCGTCAGCTGGTCTTGTTGCCTATCAACATGCTATCAATAGCTGGTTTACGATTGCCAACCAACTGGAGGGAAAGCGAATTGCCCACAAAATTTGACATACCTTGACCTTTGCGTACATGTGTCAACTTGGCGCTGCTTTCAAAATTCGTTTTGCCGTATTGCTCTGAGTCTGATCAAAGTACCCTAAACCAAAAAAAAATCTAGTGCATCAGAACCGCTAGAAAACTAATTTTCGAAGAAATTGTCTTTGAGTGACAAAAATATGTGGAAAGACGTAATACACTTTTTTGTAGAATCATATCAACCATTCCTTATCCAAAGAAACAAAACTCAACTATAACACAAATGATGAAAATGTTCAGTGCTGGCAACACTTTCCCAACGAAGCAGCAATAAGTTAACCATTACGAGCTCACACTTGAATCAACTTATCCTTTGAATTTCGTTGTCATCGGAGGATTTCATCGAAAGCTTCAGCGGTTAAACGTTGTTTGAGGCAGCCATCCGAAAAAATTTCAAAACTCGGAAAATTTCGAAATTGGTTTCTTATTTTTATTGCAAATGCTTTGCATATGAGTACGTTATTCGAAGCATCTGCTGGTGCAATATTTACGAAAATGGTCAATGCTGGTTACACTGTGTTAGCAGCAAAGCAAAATATATACCAAATCTGCTTCACGTTAAGTTAAACCCAACCAGTAAATTTCGATTCAATTGAATCACTGCGCTGAAAGTTATACGGGTGAAAAGAATTTTAGGGCTACCACCCTCAAAACTTTTCAAATTTTTAAAGCGTTAATATTCGTTGTTAATTTGCATTGCAGGATCATTCCCATTTGCAAATCTAATAGCATAATCGCTCAGTAAAGAAATTCCACAAAATTACAAAAATGATCATAGTTGGCAGCCCTTTCATGATTTTTCTACGAAACTCCTACGACATTTGCGTGAACTTCGTTTTGATTTCAACACTGGACCGGAAGTTATAGGGGAAAAAGCTGTATTTTGCTGAGCAAATATGCAAGATTTAGAAGACAAAAGTCACCATAGCCGGCAATTCTATTCTAATTTTTCAGCCAAATTTTCGTCAAATATTATATAAAGTAAGATCCAAGTACAGTGTGAATATTGTTAAAATCTGATGGCTGAATCGGAAGTTATAGGCCGAAAACCGGTTTTTTCTGAGTCATTTTTCTAGATGGTACCACTGCCACAGGGTTGCCTGCATTTCAAAATCACTTCTATCAGACCTGGTCCTAGTTAATACCAACATGTCCTGTAAATTTCATTACAATCGAATAATCAGGTCGTCAGTTCTCGTGAACAGAACTTTCGAGTGCTGAAAATAGAGGTAATTTGGTGATGGGTTGCCGTTCTTGTGCAAACCGGAATTTTCAAAATTTCAATTTGACATGATGGACAAAGGTATTTTGACCTTTGATTTAAATTTTTTTGTCAAAAATCAGAAATTTTTCAGGAGGATCAATGATTTGAAGGATTTTTTTTAGGAGCCTGCCGTAGCTACAGGGTTACCCGCACTATCTTAAAATTCCATGTGTGTTAAATCTTACTCAACATCAATATGCTCTGCAAATTTCACGATGATCCAATGTTTTGTCAGAAGTAATGACAAATCAAAATTTGAAAAATATCTTTGCCTACTTTTAGGCACGCTGCACCCACACGCAGCTCAAAAATTCCAATTTTTTAACATAGGCAAGCTTAAAACATAATAAGTTTTCATTCCCGAACATTTATTTCAACAAAAAATTACACTGCTTGGAAATAAAGGAGTACCTTAAAATTCACTTAAACGCTCGCCGCCTCCAAAAGGTTTAAGGTATCTGAATTTTATTATTTTTCAAAATTACACCTATTATATACATCTACGTCCTCCGGAAATTTCAGCTCAATTGGATTGGCCACTCCAGAGATTATATCTCCTATTCATTTTGCTGATATATATATATATATATATATATATATATATATATATATATATATATATATATATATATATATATATATATATATATATATATATGTATATATATATATGTAAAGAAATATGAACGAGTTTAATACTAATTTTGTTCGAAAATTAGTAATAATTTTCTTCGAAAATTAGTAATAAAAGTGTTGATTTTAAGAAAGAGACAACGCGAGTGCGACTTTTTTGCTTTTAAGATTCACTGATAATTCAGTTATATTTCTGTTTATTTGACAGTTCTCAGACATTCTCTCAGCTGCAAACAAAACAGATTGTGCGGAGTGGTTTACAATTGATCCTTAAATTTGCCGTTTTGTACGTTAATTACTTTTGTGGCTGACCTGTTTTAGGGGGCCTTGGTCTAAATAACCTGGTCCACACAGTGTTTCAGCAGTATTGACTGTGCCTATCTCAATAATCCCACTGCTGAATTAAATACTTCTGAAAACTCCTTATTCCTCAGTTTACTAGCTTAACCTCTGAACCGTGCTTATGTACTTAGTTGAAGCAACCAAATCTCAATCCAAACGTGCTTATATTGCCTACATTTACTGACATATTCTTCTGAGATGAGGATTATTGTGCGCGTTTCTTTATTTTTTTAATTTTTGTTTGGTGAAATTTTGGAGACCAAGCATTACATGACTAGTATACATTTAGACTAACTTAAAAATATTACAAATACTTTCAATTAGAGCTGATAAAATTGTGGGTGGATTTCGCAGCATTTAGCATAAAATCTTATTTGATATTTTAAACTAAAGATTTAGTAGAATCTTTAAATGTTAATAGCTTAACCGTAGAATGGTACCGTGAGTAACTTTTACTCACATGCGAGGTATATTTTGTCCCGCATTAGCCAGTTGGTTACTCTGACTGCCATGAGGCTAGAAGCTATACATTTTTTTTATGTTTAATGACAAAATAAAACATGTTCATTATACTATTGTTGCCTTCTTTTTAGCAAACAAATGTCCCTTTAAGCATCCAAAAATTTTACGTACCATTCTAGGGTTAATAGCTCAAAAGTTTAGGTAAGCTTAGGTCAAGTAGCTTGCCGCAAGACACGCATAGGCAAAGTGGTATCACAAATAGTCATATGGCTCTTTTTATGAACTGTACAAAATTCTGAGTTTTAGAGCGCCCTGAGGCCATTCTTCTCCATACCCGCCAGAGACACTAGCGAATCAATTAGAGGACGGAGCTTAAGTAGTCTAGTGGGTAGAGCACTAGCTTGTTGCGTGTGGGCTCCCTGGTTCGAATCCAGGTTCGGACGAGAGTCCGCGCACCAAGCTTTGAGGTCACCTAGCTCTGATTAGGTACCTGATTTAAATCAGGGGTAAAGTGAGTCGTGGAACTAATCACTCCACACTCGTATTCAAAATGATTAAAAAAATTGTAATGAAGCTCTCTACTAGCTTCAACCCCTACACCCGTAGGAGGGTTGTCGTGGGATTACTTTACTTTACTTTTTACTCGTCTTTATCCTTTGAGCCACAGTACCGACAGAATTCGTTAAATTGGTGCCAATTTGTTAGCCATGTATGTAGTTGCCATGAATATTCCAAGTCCCTAAATTCCGACATGGTTGTCGATTTCCGCTGTCAAAAAATTCCAATAGCTTGGTCTATATGGTAATACCCACATTGCCGGCTGTTGAAAATTTGGCTAATATTTTGACACCATTGTGAACTCTGCCATGCAGATCCAATGTTTTCGAACTTTTTAGTAACTTTTGAAGAACACTGGCCGATTTCTTGATTCGGGTATCGCATTGACGTTAATTTGCTATTTCCATAAATTCAAGAGTGTTTGCCGTTCGTTTATCATTTTGACTTTGGAAAAATGTTTTCCAAACTTATGATTATTTATTATAAGCTGTGGTTCATGACCCCAGAAAAAGAAAAGAGTATATCGAGGCAAGTTAAAGAAAGGAGTGCAGACTAGAGCAATCGAGAGCGCAAAATCTTATGGAACACTTTTCATGCGAAAATTCTCAATCATGCTTGTCAGAAGCTTAAACTGTTAGTTCACTCAATGCCTCCTAGAAGTACGGGCCGTAATGCAGAATGATGACGTCAGAGCAATAGGCCAAAATGTCGCGAAAAACACACATAGTCTTAAGGGACGTCCGCGGGAAAATGTTAATTGTACGGGTTGTGTTAAAGTGAGTAAAGTGAAAACAAAGTGAGATCCGGGGAACAGTGCTAGTGAATAGCTAAAACACAAATAATGCGGTGCGCGCGGTATAATTAGAAAAATTCGCCACGAAATGTTTATCAGATGTTCTTAGGTTATGTGGTGTTTTGTGTCGATTCACTTTCGATACAATTGATTGTCACAAAATGCAAGTTATAACTAAATATTAACACTACAACGCATCCACGCACAAAAAACTAACGTTTTATTCATATTTTAGCTAAAAAACCACAAGTGAGATCTCGGTGTGTGTCGGCACTGCCTCGTGGAGATGTCAAAACCCCACTGCCATGACGTCACAGCGAAAACGATTACGTAGCCTGACGGCCCGTACTTCTAGGAGGCATTGGTTCACTCTGAAAAAACTCTACTTTAATCAAAATTTTTTGTTGACAGTTGATATTCTGACAATTGGCAAACAACTGATTGCTTGCTCGAAGTTGCTCTATCGAAAAAAAAAATTGATAATAGCGACGACATCGATTCGAACCAATTTCGTTGCTCGACTGCTCGCAGCGGTAATGCATGTTGTTGAGTAGAATGTTGAGTAGAAAGTCATTATTGTATCAGCACCAATCGAAGATTGAAAAATATTTTTTTAAGTTGTTATACAAAACACAAATCGTTATATTTATTTTCCTGACAAAAGCTACAATATATTTTACCAAATACCCGTCTCTGACAGTTTTTACCAATCGCGATTTCCCTAGCCGAAATGGCGTGAGCTTGCAAACCATGAGAATGCAAAAGGGCGGCATTCTTCAATTTGGATATCTGATAGAGCATTGCCGTCCATGTTCCTGCACTCTCATGATTTCTGGTCGTAGCTCCCAGAGATGTACCACTCAGACCTATCAATCTGTTAAAAATATGCTAGTAAAACCTGTATGCCTCTCCATTTTCTAAGAATGATGTATCTGAATAAGATTTTTAAGGTGTCATGAACCAGCTGAAGCAAAGCCGTTTTAATGAATTGTGTCAACGTGTCGTTTAATTGATAATTAAACTCCTGGCAAAACGTTTTTTAGTACTTTGCTCAAATATATCCTCGACGATACTCGACAAAATTCAATTTCAGCGATAATAAATCAACTTCTCACTCCTAACCTCCATTCAAACACAAAATATTTCATTCTGGAATAATCACGGTAGCTGAAAGGTTCTCACTTCATTCATTGTATATTTTACTATCCCATTTCAAAAACTTTTCAATCAATTCAATCAACCCGTTGACCAGTTGCACAAGCAACTCTTCTTGTTTCAAAAATATCATATACCAATCGTAATTGAATTCATCCTCTACGAGCTCGACTCTAACACATTCGAGTCCTGACCAGCTTAGCCCAGTTCAGTTAGTAGCAGGAATGTTAACAATGGCTATTGACAAGCAATAACCTGGTTTCTCATCAGAACGTAATGAATCTTCCTGTGAATCTGCCAATGTCCTATCCTCTACTCGAGCTCTTATTGAAAGGATATGAGATAAACACTCTTTAGCAGAGAATGTCCTGCAGCATCGGCACAGTCTGTACACGCGTGGACTCGTTGTATTATAGAGAATCACGAAATACAATTTCGAAAAGCCTATTCAGCAATTGAGTCCTGTCGCCGACGCATTTACCACCCAATGAGGCATTCATTGAACTCGTTTCTGATGCTGCTATTCAACATGGCTGATTTCTGCATCTAATAAATTAATTAGTTCGGTAAATGTGTTTGGGAGCACAAAGCACTGCCGAGGACATTCTATGTATAATGTTGTAGGTGTTAGTGTGATGGAGAATGAAGTTTCCGGTCTAGTGAATTGTTTGTAAAAATTCAGCTGAAAATAGATTTGATGGAAGTTGAATTTTGAATTTTGATTTGCTCTACACGCCTTTAATGGTGAAATAACATTCTCGCCAAATGTTTCGTCGAGCAACTTAGGAAATTACTTCCTATAACTTCCCTTTCAATTTACAGCAACACGCTCAAATTTAAGACCGGCCTATGTACGGCTGGGTCCGTTAATAACAACCTCTGAAGCTAAACTCAGTGGTTGAAGAAGATGTAGGGTATTTTTCTTGAACGGATATTTGTTGCATTAGGGATATTTTTCAAGCCGTGCTGTGTTATTTGGCCTATGTTGTCAATACAGAATGGAAAATAGAAACAAATAGAAAAAACCCTAGCGCATCAGAACCGCTAGAAATACGAATGTTCGATGAACAGTAGAAGAATCGTGCATATTATATTCTACCACTAGCTACTTAAGGACACCATAAGTAATAATAGACCCTAAGCCAATTTAATTTCGATGACTCCATCAAAAGTTACAGCGATAGAAAGGTGTTTGGGGTTGCCATCCAAAAATGTCCAGACCTTAGAAAATTTAAACATTATTAACTTATTTTCATTGCAAATGCTCGCGATATGAATACTTAATGTAAGCATTTATTGATACGAAAATAGCAAAAAGCGACTCATTCTGGCAACCCTTTGCTAGCATCAAAGCCAAAAATATATCACACCTGCCTCACATTAAAGTCAACCGACTCTGCGAATTTCGTTTTGATCCGATGACTGCATTGGAAGTTACAGGGGTGCAAAGAAATTTAGGGTTAACAGTCGCAAAAGTTTTCAAATTTTTGAAAACTTAATATTTGTTGTTTACTGTCACTTCAAGATCATTACCGTTTGAACATTTTACGATAAAATCGCCTAATAAAGATATTGAAAATAAATACAACAATAGCTGGCAAAGGCTACTTTAGACTTTCATCACATTCTCTGTTTTACAGAAACATGACTTAATGACAATATTCTGAACAGAGAATTCCTTCCATGTCATACCGTTTTCCGGAGAGATCGTGATCGGGTTGCTTCTTGCAAAGCCGATGGCGGAGGCGTCATAATTGCTATCCATAACACTCTTGGTGGAACATTCTGTGCCGAGTTTGTTCCTTCTTCTCCTGTTGAGTGTATTGTTGTACGTGCTATCTTTTCCCCATCTTCCGACCTACTGGTCTGCTGTGTTTATATCCCCTGTAACTTGTCTGTCACTGCATACGAACCTTTTTACGCTGAGCTTTCAAGCTTCATCCTCTCTCGATTTCCTTCAACTCCCCTCCTAATTTTAGGTGACTTTAACATGCCCACAGTGGAGTGGGACACCAATAGCCTCAGTTTACTATCCAACAACCACCTCTCTGCTGCGACTTCTTCCTTTCTTTCACTTTATTCTTGTTTCCAAATTAACCACCTTCGTAACACTAATAACAGAATCCTCGACTTAGTCATTACTAGCGTTCCTTTAGATTCCCTTTCTCTCTCTCCTGCTCCTTTTGCATATGTGCAACCTGATCCTCATCACCCCCCTTGTCTGCTTGATGTTGACCTCAACTTCCAGGTAAAGAATAAATGTCGTTCTTTTCAGCGTTAGAATTTCTTTAAAGCTGACTTTCAAAAAATGTCCTCTGAAATCAATCTTATCAATTGGTTTTCATTTTTCAAAGGATTGGATGTTGATTGTGCATTGCCCAAGTTCTACTCTTTCTTTTCTAACTTTATCTTTCGTTTTACTCCCATTAAACGTCCTCTCAAGCCTAATAATGTCCCTTGGTTCACATTGAAAGTCTCTGATGCTCTTAAAGCTAAGGAAAAAGCTCGTGAAAAGCTGAAGAAGACGGGTTCACCCACTGATCTTCAGGAATTCCGTAGTTTGCGTTCTGACGCTAAAAAAGTGCTCAAGCAGGCAATGCGTGATTACTTTTCGAACATGGAGGCTTCAATCTGTTCTAATCAATCTAAATCCTTTTGATCCTACATCCGTTCCCTCAAATCCAATTCTTCAGTTCCTGATTCTATGTCTCTTGATGATGTTACTGCTTCCACTCCTCAGGCTATTAGTGATTTGTTTGCTGCCTTTGTTTTCCTCCTCCTTTAAGAAAAACCCACTGAATACCTCGATAGCTCCCACTGTCTCCCGTACCTCTCCTGAATTATCTATGTTTAGTACCAATCCTTTGGAAGTTGAAATCCTTTTGCATACCTTAAATTCTAATGCCAGTTCCGGGCCTGATGGTATACTTCATATCCTTGTCAAATCCCTCTCATCCTCGCTCTATGTTTCCTTAGCTATCCTTTTCAACATTAGCCTGACATCTGGTGTATTTGCTTTATGGAAATCCGCCAATATTTTCCCAATCTTCAAATGTGGTGATAATTCCGTTGTCTCCAACTATCGACCTATATCCCTCCTCTGCTGTTTCAGTAAAATCCTTGAACGTCTTGTCTACAATAGAATTTATCCTTCTGTTCAGCCCTTACTTGCTCCTGAGCAGCACGGTTCCATCAAGCGTCGCTCTACATCGACCAACCTTATGGAGTTCACTAATTTTGTAGCCTTTGCCTTCGATTATCAACATCAAGTTGATGTAATTTACACAGACTTTTTGAAGGCTTTTGATTCTGTGAACCATAGCCTGCTGCTTCTTAAACTTAATGATTTCGGTGTTTTTGGTCCCCTCCTCTCCTGGTTTTCCTCTTATCTTCATAGTCGTCCCTGCAGAGTTACTTTTAATGGTTCCATTTATTTTCTTATATTTTCCACATCCGGAGTTCCTCAAGGTTCTATTCTTGGCCCCCTATTTTTTATCTTGTTTGCCAATGACCTTCCTTCTGTTATCAATTTTCCTTGTCTTTTATATGCCGATGACTTAAAATTATACAGAGCAATCAAGTCTGCGAACGATTTTCACCGGTTGCAAGCTGATTTGTTTGCTCTTAATCTCTGGTGTCAAGACAACTTCTTGCCGTATAACATTTCGAAGTGCCACCAGATGTCTTTCGCATATAAAAATACTCCACATGTGTTCTCTTATTCTTTGTCTGGTATTTCCCTGTCAGTTGTTCAGCATTTTAGAGACCTGGGTGTGGTGTTTGATTCAAAATTAAGATTTGATACTCGTGTTATGAATATGACGTCCAGGGCCTCTAGGACCGCTGGATTTGTTTTGCGTTCTTCGTATATGTTTACCAACATTTCCTCGTGTATTCATTTATATGTCTCCTTAATACGCAGTATTCTAGAATACGCGTGCCAAATCTGGTCTCCGCGCTTTCATTATTTATCTGACGCCATTGAATCTGTTCTGCGCAGGTTCACTCGCTCACTTCTTTTTAAATTTAATATCCCCCATTGTCCCTACTTCTCTCGTCTTTCCCTCTTTCGTATGTTCTCGTTGCAATCATGGAGGTTGTTCTTCGATGAGTGTTTCCTCTACAAACATTGCCAAGGCATTTTCTTGACAGATCTCGGTTCACAGATAACCAGACGTGTTTCCAGTCGTCCAAGTCGTTCTTCTGAGGTTTTCTCTGTTTCTTTTGCACGTACGGAAGTCTATTTCCATTCGCCTTTACTGCATCTACCCAGAACGCACAATGCCCTTAAGCTTGGTCCCCTCCCGCAATCTTTTCTACAATTCAAGCATGTATTGAAAATGTTACCTTGAATCGCTATTTACCTTAGTCCTAATTTTAGTTTTCTAATTACTCAATTATTTTTGTTATTTCTTTTCCTTTTTTATGTTTAATTCTTTTTTATTTTTGCTTTCTTGACGCTGTAATTGGAAATATATCTGTAGCGCAAGGGATTAATAAATAAATAATAAAAAATGGTTTTTTTACCAGATTCCTTCTGCATTATGCCAATAATAAGTTATATCAAATGAAATTCGTTTTTATTTCATGGAAATTATAGGCAAAAAGCTTTATTTTCCTGAGCGAATTTTCAAAACCCAAGACACCAAAACTACTATAGTTGGTAGCACCAACCGAATGTTTCAACCAAATTTCTACCAAACACGGTTTAAAATAAAGTTGAGCTACTGTGTCAATTTCATGAAAATCTGGTAACACAATCAGAATTCATAGGGCAAAAAGCAGTTTGTTTTCTTTATAATTTTTTATGATGGCACCACTGGCACAGAGTTGTCCACGTTTCCGAATCGATTCTATCAGACCTGTTCCTACTCAATACCAATACATTCTGTGAATTTCATTTGTATCTGATAAATGGGTCGTGAGTTCTCGTGAACAGAAGTTTTTGTTGCTTGAGGGTTACCGTTCTTGTCCGATGTGAAATTTCAAAAGTTTTTCTTTGGTTATATAGACAAAGCATTTCTATATGAGTTGGTTTTTATTGTAAAAGACGAAAATTTTCAGGAGATTCGACGGTTTGAAGGTTTTCACTTTCAATGCCTGCCGTAGCTGCAGGGTTGCCAGCACGTTCATAAAAAACAACACGAGTCTACAATTTAGTAATATGTCCTGTAAATTTCGTAATGATCTAATAATCCGATCAAAAGTTATCGCAATTCAAAAACTTTCAAATTTTCTCAATCTCATTTTAGCCGCCTAGCGCACACATAGCCCTTTTAACCCTGAAGCGAAACAACAAGCGCTTTTTTACAGTTTTTATTTCAGTATTGAAAAAACTATTATAAAGAAAAGATTTTATATATTTCACAAAAATTTCAAAAGTTCCAAATGTGAGTTTTGAGGTGGTTACGTGCTGGAACCACTAGGGCCTATTGAGTGATACTGAGTGAAACACTTTTTGTTAGCTATCAAGCATAAGCCAACGTTACAGGTTTCACAGGCCCACCTGCTTCTATGTGGGTGAGTTTTTGTACTACATTGAGCACAACTGCGCAATGTTTCATGTATCGGCATATGCGCCACATGGTCATATCTTTTTTCTTTAAGTACATCTTCCCGAAAATTGAAGGTCTTCTTGGCACTTTTACGTCTAGTTTGATTTTCCACTTTTGCTCCCACCAATCCAGCAACTATTGCAAGTCTAAAGTCCTTCAAATTGTATGTGTCTTGCGATTCCAAATGAATTAACTACTGCTAAATCTACGAAGTATCAGAAAATTCGGTGCCACCATTTACGACTTTTTCGGTCTATTTCATAACAACTTTTGTACATATCGAATTTATCAAAATATCCCATGTGAGAATTGTAGGAATTTATTATGATGGAGCAAGGAATTGGTTCGAGGTTCCCAGTTTTGTTATTTCTGTTTACACAAGTGACTTCTTCAGGATTATGGTGGTTACTTAGTAGTAAAACTGCTTTCCTGTCCAGTCCATCCATTTTAAATTTGTAAAGCCATCATTTGTCATACGCCAGTCATAATCTCCTGTTTTCATAGATTTATCAACAACAAAGTTCGTTGGGAAATTTTTTCTGTTTTTTCTTACTGTACAACAAGCATATATAATATCTAAAAGGTCTTTCATTAGTTTTACCGTCGTGAAATAATAATCAAAATAAATCCTGTGGAACTTGCCAATAATACTTTTGGTGAGATCTTTCACAACTCTTGGCCCCAACTCCTTTTCGACCGAGCTGCCTACTTTGCCAGTATAAATTTGAAATTCTGACACATAGCCCGATTTATTTGCTCTGATTTATACCTTGTAGCACCGTTTGATGGATTTATTAGGCATATACTGACGCAAAGTCGATCGACCTTTGAATCGAATTATCGATTCATCAATAGATTGAAACTCGTCGGGTTTGTAAGCGTTCAGTATAGTTTGCGAAAGGCAATCCTGTAAAGGACGAACTTTGTACACTTTATTATCGCCTCGTTTCGATTGAAGAGAATTATCATTCAAATTTATGTGTCTTAAAAGCCAAGAAATATATTGATCTCGTACTATCAATTCAATTCAATTCAATTTATTTCTCATTATCAATAGATTCTATACTTAGCTGAGATACATGAGTATTATTTTAGAGAGATCAGGCTTAAATATTACCTTTACAACTCAGACTTATACTTTACAAATTTTATTAGTGTGTTTATCTGTTTATTCGCTAGGCAGAGGAAAAGCTAAGGAAAAAACCTCATTGATTTGGTTAAGATAAAACTTAAAACAAGGATTTTATGAGCTAACTTAAAATAGATCTTAGCTTGCTAGACTTATAATATTAAAGATATATACATAATCACGTATACAAGGTGTTGATGAGTGGGTTGTCCAGCATGAAGCACGAATTAATAAACTTATGAAGTTGTTTGATGCATTTGTGATAAATGTAATCTACCTTGGATACCAAGTGTAAGTGCCGGGTAGAGTGCCAAGGAGGGAAGTTGAACATAAGTTTTAGAACTTTGTTTTGTGATGTTTGAAGTTTTTGTAGATTAGTTTTTGCCGCTGTTATTAGTATCGGAGCAGCATATAGTAGCATAGGCTGAAAAATCATTTTGTATAGTAGTAGTTTGTTTTCTAGGCTCAGTAATGACTTGCGTTTGATGAGCGGGTATAATGATCTTATCAAAGCTGAGTTTTTGCTTTGGCGATCTATTATATGTGCCTTCAAGGTAAGCTTTGTGTCTAAGATGAAACCTAAATACTTCACGTTGTTACTCCAATCAATGTATTCGTCATGTAATTGTATAGGCCTGTCAGGTAAGTATTTTGCGGAACGACGCCTAGTAAAAAATATAGCTTGAGTTTTGTTGATGTTGATCTTGATTTTCCAAGAAGAGTAATATTTTTCAAGTTTACTCAGCCCCTGTTCTAGATAATTTATGATCAGTCGAGGATCAGTGTGTGATGCGTATATGGCAGTGTCATCAGCGAATAATGCAAGCTTGCACATTGGAATATGAGGAACGTCACTAGTATAAATATTATAAAGCGTTGGACTTAATACTGATCCTTGTGGTACTCCTGCTGGTAAAGGATATTGAGATGAGTTTTCAAAATTTATGGAAACAAAAAATTTCCTGTTTCTTAGAAAGCTATCAATAATTTTTATTAATTCAATTGGATAATTCAATTTGAGCATTTTATGTATTAAAGCATCGTGCCAGACAGTGTCGAATGCTTTTTGTACATCTAAAAATATTGCGCCTGTAGAATTCCTGCTTTCGAATCCTCGTCTAACGTCGGTAAGTATTCTTTTAAGTTGGTGAACTGTACTATGCCCTGGTCGAAAGCCACATTGGAAATCGGGAATGATGTGATTATCTACCGTAAACTTACTTAGCAAACCATTGATGAGCTTCTCAAATATTTTCGATAATCCGTTAAGTAAACTGATGGGCCGATAACTTTCTTCTATGTCCGGACTTTTATTTGGTTTAAGTATTGGTATGACTTTGGCAGTTTTCCAAAGATCGGGGAAGTATGCTATATTCATACAAGCGTTAAATATATGAGCAAGGAAGATTATACTTTTTTTGGGTAGGTGTTTCAAGACCACGGGTTTTATTTCATCTTCCCCTGCTGATTTATTTGTATTCAGTTTCTGTATAATGTAGTTCACATCTTTAGGTCGAAAAAATAGTTTGGTTGTTACTCCTGCATTATGGACCGTGGTCATACTTGATTGAACTGTTTCATTAATTTCGCTATTGCCATTCATTGTAAGCTGATGAAATGATGTAAATTTCCTAGCTATTGTCTCTGCTTTTTCTTTAGAATGTATAACTAAAGAGCTATTTTCTTTCAGAGGAGGAATGAAATGAAATCGCTTGCGTAATGTTTTGCTTAGGTTCCAGAAAGGCTTCGATGATTTCCGCAGTGATTGTAACTTAAAATTCCAGTTAATGTTCTTAAATTCGATTATTTTGGCTTTTACTTCATTGCATAAGGCTCTATAGGCATTTTTATTTGTATCTACTCGATTTCTTTGCCACTGTCTCCTAGCGTCATTCCTACGTTTGAGTAATTGTCTTATTTGTGGAGGGAATGGTTCAAGAGGTGTTTTACGGAAAATTCGTGGGACTGATACGTCGATACCTTGTTTGATATTGTCAACGAAGTAATTTAAATGACTATTAATACACTCTGATGAGGAGAGTTGGTCAAGTGAAACATTCTTTAAATTGATTTTAGAGTTCATGAATCGCTGAAAAAGTTCCCAATTTGCACAACTATAATTTAGGAAAGAGTTTTCATTCTTCTGAGCTGGAGTACTTAGAGTAGAAAATATGACAGGTAAATGATTCCCACTTAGTGCATTGAAGACATTGGGCTGTGTTATTAGAAGAGGTTTATTGGTTAGTATCAAATCGATGGTAGATGGAAGCTGTTTATTATTGGTTGGATAAAAGGTTGGAGACGTTGTGTACATTAATGAAAAATTTCTGACTGTAAATAAAGAATGCAGAGAGTTCCCCCACACATTATGTCTTTGGCATCCCCACATAGAATGCTTTGCATTAAAATCACCAGCGATTATGTATGGATATCTACTGGAAGTAAGTTTAATTAGATCATTTTTAAAATTTACATTTTTGTCTACATTTGAATTCCCCCCTTGAAAGTAGGCCGCAATTATCTTGAGATCCGACTTGTTCTGTAATTTAATATCAACGGAAACATTTTCTATACACTTTGTTTGGATTTGTTTACTTAATTCGTGCTTGATGTTATTTTTTATAATTATAGCAACCCCTCCTCCTCTATTATTTAGTCTATCATATCTATATACACGGTAGTTGGGGCAATAGTAATTATCATATGGTTTGAACCATGTTTCAGTAATTAGAGATATGTCAACATCATTGTTTGTAATAAAATCATTAAATTCATTTATTTTCCCATCAGTACACTACTTCTACATCGCATAGAGATTGGTTTCAAATACAATGAAAGTTATTGGGAATAAAGTCAAAAACATATCAACCGGTGATTCTGCATGAATATCTTCGCTTGGACCGGTCATCTCCGAAAACTGGATCGGCTCGACATAGCAATTTTCCTTCTTCCAAGATAAATCTCGTTTTTCTATCAGCTCGCGTCTTAGTTGCTCCAGAGGAAGATCTACTTCACTGTCCCACCCAACTTCTTGAAAATTAGTTTGCTCAGTTACAAAATCCGTTGCAGGAATATCGTAATCATTTTCAATACCACTTATACCATCCACTGACAGTTCTGAGGTAACTGATTCCATGTCTGAAGGTAATTCATCAAAAAATTGCTGAAATTCCTCAGCTGAAAGCATTTTCAATTCGGAAATTTTCCATGACGTACTCGCGCCTAGAACACAAGAAAAGCCTCTTTATTCCTAGTGGTAACGTCTCGAAACCACCAACTTTCGACATTAGCTAAGCAACAATATCAAATCTAATGCAAATTTTTAATGTTTCTCTACAAAACTTAGGTATTTGTTCTAATAAAACCATACATTTACCTGCCATTACTCCAGTGTTTCACTCAATGCAATAATTTAAAAAAAAAACCTTTCACCAAAGCACGTATTTGCTACAGGCTAAGTCGTTACAATGAGAAACAGCAATCCCAAGTCACATACAAATGATGACATTTGAAAGATGATGAAATGAATGAAGAATATGTGTAATGTTTGTACACAAAAACCACTCGGGCTTAGTGTACTGATAGTTTGATCAAGTGGTTTCGAGGTGTGACCACTAGGGCTGAAAGGAATAGGCTTAAAAATTTCAAAAAAAATTATCATATTCACATTTGGAACACGTTCGAAATTCATTCCATAAACTTTATTTTTGCGAAAGTTATTTGTTGACAGAATAATAGGTATATATAAAATATCGCTAAAATAGCCGCCGCCGGCAAAGGGTTAAAGGTTATTGACTTTTTGTAATACTTGGCACTGTTCTGCATATACATCAATGTATCCTGAAAATTTTAGTTCAATCGGATGACGCGTTCCTGAGATTTTTTCACTGAAATTTTTTGATGATATATATATAAAAATGTGAATTTTTGGCCAAAGTGATTTTAATACTAATGTTCTTCTTCGAAAATTAGTAAAAATTGAAATGAGGAGCAAATTGTGTTGAAAGTGATAACGCTGCCTCATTGAGCCTGCTAACAAGCGACTTCTCGGATGAGACAGGTCCACAAAAGACTCATGAAAAGACACTCTGATAAATTCTTTGTTATGTATGGCCTCCCCACTCGAGGAATCATAGGTTCTTTTTTTCAAAAAAAATAAATATGCCATATGCTTAAAATTTTATTTAAAAAAATAAAGGCTGGTATTTTGACATGTCTCCATTATCTGGGCGTTTTTTCGAGCGAAAATTTTGTAAATGGAGAAAAGCGGAGATACTTATCATTTCTGACGGATAAAATGTCAAGAATTTCAATTTTCGATCGATTTTCTTATTGGAAAGACATTTGCACAACTCAGTTTTAAAAGTCAAACGCCAAATGTCACTTTTCAGCTCGAAAGAATGAACTGCACATACTAAATTCGCGTGAAATGATTGGAGACATTTGTCAATGCCATCTATATTTTCAAAGCGAAAGCAACTTCACAGCTACTTTTCATGCTAAAAACTGAGTACAACTCCTGCTTATTTTCGAGCTAAATTTTCGCCGAAACAGATTTCACGTGAAATTTTGTATGAAAATTTCACGTGAAATCGAACACAGTACTAAGCTTAATTTGATGAATCATTTATCATAATGAATGTAGACTTTTAATTCGAACCTAATTCCTGTCACAGTTATTTAAAAAAGAAGTTATATAGATAGTCTTTATGCTTCTTATCACTTTTGGAAAATTAAAGTGAATAATTTACCGAACAATCCCAGTACTAGCCAAAGCCTGATAATGTCTCAAGTTTGCCTTAATGAAACATTCATATCATTCTAAACGATGCACCATAGGTAAACAACGGTGCATTAATGAAAGAATTCATTGTGTTATTAAAATGTTGTGCATCCAAGCGAAATTCGACAACAACACTCGATGGGTGCTTTATCAAAAGACGAGTAAGTATGTTCTGTCAACGAATCAATTTTCGAAATGACAAAATAACTAGCACAATCTACAGCCACCTATGCATCTCTTTGATAATCAATACCTTGTTGTATGTAACATCATAAATAAGTATATTGCATACAACAAGGTAGCATATATAGCGTTACGTATATATTAGTTGCGCTAAGAGTATATTTGCTTGTGATAGATTAAAGTTGATCCTATTCACTTTTCAATTTAATTGCTTCAAAATTGGATAGTGATGGACTCGAGATGTAAGTGAATCGGAAAGCAATAATTCAAATCAAATAAGGGAGCAAAAAGGCATTTCAAATTTAGTACTATAAAACTTCCACTTGAAACAAACTCAAATGATCTACATTAGTTACTTTCGAAAGCATGAAGACTGTAATTTAAAACTATCTAAACTAAAAGTCCAGATAAATATATGCATCAGTATGCAGACTCTTGACCATAAATTACTCGATTTTCAGCAACAAACTACTTATCATATATTGGCGCCCATTGTGGGTGAAATCTGGTACTAAATCTTTTTATGTGCCACAAGCATGTTTACGTATAAAGCATTTTCTACGAAACTAAAGACATGCATTCCTTCTCAATCCATCACCTTCGTTCGTCAGTTTGTTCGTGTTCTTCAATATCTTCTTCGGACAGTAAATCGCCAATAAATCATCATTGAACAATGTTTACTTTCAATTGAACGCCATAAATCTCGTGATTTTCTCATTTCTATTCATTCATCGAATCTCTATATCAAATATCTCTCACAGGAACTCGACGACGCCCTCTTTCATATTGATTACATTTATTTGTTCAAGATGATTGATGTGATCACTATATTCTATCTTTCGTTTATTCATATCGTAAATAGCATCGTCCATGCATCTATTGCTACTCCTCGTTATATTCTTATCACTTATCGAATTGGCACATAATATTGTTTTTGTCTCAAATTCTCCCATTTTCAATGTGTTTCAACACACGAAAAACACAATCTCTTTCCTATTTTCAATGACATTTCAATTTAAAAAAAAATATCTAATTACAGTCGCAAAGCCAAATATCATTGGCTAGCCGGTGTAAGAACAAACCTAGAACAGGATCCTGAATAAAACTGTGCATTTGGTGGACTACGAGAATCACAAAAGATAATCGAAAATATTTCGCTTCCGGTAAAAGATACTCCGTAAAAGATAACTGGTGAAATTGAACAGAATGCAGGCGACAAGCATCTTCGAGAATAGTTCGCGAAGGAATAAATAGAGGCTTACAAAACGAGCTTGAGCAACCACCAAGCACAGGACTAGTTGAATGCTTCCGAAGAACGTTAGAAGCGTGAAGAGAAGAAAAAAGCGACCAACGTCTTTGTGAACTATTGTAAGCCGAGTAAAATAAATTGTTTGGAGATACAAGTGATAAAACGATTTCATGGTTGTATTGTTCAATAAGTCATCGGATGCTGGTGGTGGCGGAAGGTGCTGATATTGTTAACAAGTTTTCATCCTTTTGGCAATGCTCGTTTACAGCCTTAATTTACCCGATGTAGCTTGTATCGCATTTTTTATACTGGTACACGGCTGCTGGTCATAAATTTAGCCTGAAATTCGTTTTGGATCTGGTGTTATTTATGTTGGGGGGAAAACCGTTGAAAGACGACGTAAACGTTAAAAGATAATTATGAACTTGGCCTTTTATGGTTTAGTGAGATTTCGACCCTGCTTTAATGATATCACGATAGTTAAAAAAACAATTATAACTCATGTGAATACTATCCAAAATTCAACTTGTCCTGGAGGATCTTAGGCAACAGCTCTTTCATCAGAGTTTTTCTCGATTTGTTTAATGTGTGTTTAAGGTGGGGATGTGGAAAACGTTTTGTTGGTTTTGCGGGAAAGAAACTGCTTGGAAGTCGTGGTTGGAGATTTATTACCTTTACGATTGATTATCGAGCTCGCTAGGAAATAATGTTTTTTGGGGATTTCACACCCTGGTTGTATTTTTCCTTTCATACACACTCCATGAATTCGAAATTTTCTGTGTTTTAAAAATAAACCGCTCTTTTATCGCCACTGAACATATTTTTTTCAACAAAAAAAAAACAATCGGGACAAATAAAACCCCTTAAACTTTACGCTGAACAATTCATTTAACTCGCATACAAAGTTGACGGTTCTAGCACGATGACAATGACTCACTTTAAAATATCTTTGCCTAGTAATTCATGCGGTTCGCTTCCCGAAGACTGACTGTCAAGGTATATATATAATTATTATATATTATATATATTATATATATATATATTATATATATATATATATATATATATATATATACATATATATATATATATATATATATATATATATATATAATATATATATATATATATATATATATATATATATATATATATATATATATATATATATATATATATATATATATATATATATATATATATATATATATATATATATACTAGCTGACCCGATCACGCGTTACTGTGGCTAACATTTTTGTCATATTACATTGTTGTAAACTATTTAAGGGGAACGGTAGGAGAACATCAGACATGGGCACCACCATGCTTCTTTACATAGATGCCATTTGTAAAAAAACATGGCGACCTTCATGACTGATTTTCTACTACCGTTACCCCTTTTTACAATGAAATTATTATTTACGAACGAAGACGGAAACGTTAACGCTGGTATAAAAATTTACTGGTTTGGGATTTGAAGGGGAAAGACCTTGAACACAATTGATCAAAATTTTCGTATAGTTGAAGTAAAGCAAAAATCAATACAAGAGAATTAAATTTAAAATTCATTATTATTTTTATTCAAGTTTCTAACAAATGAGTATATTACAAAGTTTTTAGTAAATAACATGTAACACTTAAACTTATAAATGAGGTAGGTAGGGTGGATAGTTTAAAATCTTTTAACAATAATATTAATTATTTTGAACTATAAATACTTTCAATTTAATGTAGCACTAATTGGTCCACAATATTTTTGGTTAACCTGTCTTTAGCTAACACAAATAGGTTCGTTCAATCAAGAAAGGATAATAAAGGTTCCGGCGGAGTGGGTAGAGGTGACAGCACAACTTTTCCCGATGCGCAGCACATGCCGGGTGTTTCATTCCAAAATTTCAATGCCTGACAATATTGGCATACTTTATCCATTGCACCGATAGCAATTTTTGAATGCGCAGAGTAGTTAATATCTGGTGTATATTCGAAAGCAAGACGAACAAATGATGCACGTGTTAATGAGCGGCTGATCCGCTGCCTCTGTCGTTCTTGTACTCGTGCTGTAGCTATGTTTCGTTCTCGTGCCACTCTTGTTCTTGCAATAGTCTGTCGCAGACGTTCGTCGCGCTGTTCTTGACATTCTTGTGCACGACGCTCTGCTTTCCTGACTCTTTGGGCTGCATTTCTTTTTGTGATTTGTTCTGCCGACTGATGAGCTCTTTCAACGCGTTTGCGTCGTGCTTCTCTGCTCCTCGCGTTGTTGAGGTTAGATTTTTTCGAAAAAAAAAACTGAAAAACATGCTATTATAGCGCATTGAAATAAAAATATATATAGTAATATAATTATGTGATAATACTTACATGTATATAGTTTAATTAGAGTTTTGAACAACGAAGCACTAATAATTAAAAAGCAGGAATAATTTCACTGTATTATATTCACTATAATATGAATTTAATTTATACTTCAGTCTAAGTAACACGTGGTCGGCTATGCTAACACCAAAAATTGAAAATGTTAAATTCACTGTATTTCGGTTTACTACAAAATAAATTTAACCTGTACTTTAGCCTCAGCAACATGTGGTGGTTATGCTATTAAGTTGTAGCTTATATGGAACGTTTAGACGTTTGACATAGCGCCATCTATTGAATACTTACTCAATCCAGTCAACAGATGTCGCCATCTGTTAAAATCGTTTGGAGCTAACAGATAATTGTGACTGTCAAATAATAGACAAATAATTTGCAATAAAATAATATTGCGATCATAAATTGAGATGTAAGCTATCCTATCTTTCAAGTTGGATCAAACTGCACACGGTGTGCAAATTTGATTAAAATCGGTGAAGTAGTTTAGGAGTCCATCGCGGACAAACAACGTGACACGTAATTTATATATATTAAGAAGATATATATATATATATATATATATATATATATATATATATATATATATATATATATATATATATATATATATATATATATATATATATATATATATATATATATATATATATATATATATATATCAGCAAAATGATTAATGGAGATAATCTCTGGAGTGGCCGATCCGATTGAGCTTAAATTTTCGGAGAACGTAGATATATATAGTAGATAGGTCAATGATTCCTACACCTTTTGGCGGCGGCGAGCGTTTTAGTGAATTTTGAGGTACTCCTATATTTCCAAGTAGTGTAAATTTTTGTTAAAAAAAAGTATTGGGAATGAAAACTAATTATGTTTTAAGCTTGCCTATGATCGAAAATTGGAAATTTTGAGCAGTGTGTGGGTGCAGCATGCCTAAAAGTAGGCAAGGATTTTTTTTTCAAATTTTGATTTGCTATTATTTCTGACAAAAACATTGGATCATCGTGAAATTTGCAGAGCGTATTGATGTTGACTAACATTTAACAAATGGATTTTCAAGAAAGCACAGGCAATCCTATAGCTACGGCAGGCTCCTGAAAAAAATCCTTCAAATCATTGACCCTCCTGAAAAATTTTTGATTTTTGACAAAAAATTCAAATCATTGATAAATTTTAACCTTTTTCCATCATGTCAAATTGAAATTTTTAAAATTCCGATTTGCACAAGAACGGCAACCCATCACCAAATTACCTCTATTTTCAGCACTCGAAAGTTCTGTTCACGAGAACTGACGACCGGATTATCCGATCATAATGAAATTCACAGGACATGTTGGTAATAACTAGGACCAGGTCTGGTAGAAGTGATTTTGAAATGCGGGCAAACCTGTGGCAGTGGTACCATCTTGAAAAACAACTGAGAAAAAAAAACCGGTTTTTGGCCTATAACTTCCGATTTAGCCATCAGCCGATTTAGCCATTAACGAAATTCACACAGTACTTGGATCTTATTTTATGTAATATTTGGTGAAAATTCGGTCTAAAAATTAGAATAGGGCTGCCAGCTATGGTGATTTTTGTCTCCTAAATCTTGCGAATTTGCTCAGCAAAATAAAGCTTTTTTCCCTATAACCTCCGGTCCAGTCATTGTAATTTTGTAGAATTTCTTTACTGAGCAATTATGTCATTAGATTTGCAAATGGGAATGATCCTGCAATGAAAATGAACAACAAATATTAACGCTTTGAAAATTTGAAAAGTTTTGAGGGTGGTAACACTAAAATTTTGTTCACCCGTATAACTGCCAGCGCAGTGATTCAATCGAAACGAAATTTACTGGTTGGGTTTAACTTAACGTGAAGCAGATTTGGTATATATTTTGCTTTGCTGCTGACACAGGGTAACCAGCTTTAGCCATTTTCGTAAATATTGCACCAACAGATGCATCAAATAACATGCTCATATGCAAAGCATTTGCAATAAAAATAAGAAACCAATTTTTAAATTTTCCGAGTTTTGAACATTTTTCGGATGGCAGCCTCAAACAACGTTTAACCGCTGAAACTGTCGATGAAATCTTCCGATGAGAACGAAATTCAAAGGATACGTTGATTTAAGTATGAGCTTGTTATGGTTAACTTATTGCTGCTTCGTTGTGAAAGTGTTGCCAGCACTGAACATTTTCATCATTTGTGTTATAGTTGACTTTTGTTGCTTGGGATAAAGAATGGTTGTTATGATTCTACAAAAAAGTGTATAACGTCTTTCCACATTTTTTTGTCACTCAAAGACAATTTCTTCGAATATTAGTTTGCTAGCGGTTCTGATGCGCTAGATTTTTTTAATTAAAAGGATGCTATTGCCGTAACCCATCGCAATGACTCGCGGAACCCCTGGGTTTCCGCCTGGATCCGAGGGGGGTAATTTCGGGGGGCTGCACTCACCCGAGATGAGGTGGTTCGGGCGCCATTCTCTTCGAACCCCGAAATCACCACTGAAACGTCGCTCTGAAGCGAGAAATCAGCGACGTTGTTCAATTTACCTCCGCCACCGGTAATTTGAAAGGTTGTCCAGTTTCACACAATAGTATCTAAGCTACTTTTCTCATATTTTAATAACTTTAAAAAACTTTAAAAAATTCAACAACGGGGATTACCATGAGCTTAGGAAAGATCCCTTACCAGACTCTATCAAACGAGTTGAAAGAGTCTTGAAAGAATGCAAAGGGACAATTGGAGAGGTGAACAAGCTGCGGGTCTCAAACCCGTCATTGCCAAGAATTAGGTGCCTTCCAAAGATACATAAGGAAGGAAGTGAACTTAGGGAAATTGTCACCGCTACAAGCGCTCCAACAAGGAGAATCGCAAAGTGGATTGTAGATGAATGTAGGGCCTTAGGAAAGATTATCGATAGAACAGTTAAGAATCGAGACGAGGTAATAGGGCGGCTTGGAAGAGTGGCAACAATAGGGGAAGATGAGCTAGTTGTATCATTTGATGTCAAGGCTCTGTTCCCAAGCGTGCCAGTAAAACAAGCACTCACGTTCTTTGAGGACTGGCTATTAGAGAGGAATAGCTCACCGAAGGGGAGGAAGAGGGCTAAAGACTTTTTGAAACTCGCTACGGTTTGCATGAATGAAAGTTATTTTACTTTCAGGGGGAAATACTTCAAAGCGATGAAAGGTGTTGCAATGGGAAATCCTCTATCCCCACTTATGAGTGAGATATTTATGGATAGACTAGAGAAGAAACTTTATGAAGAAGGTTCGCTTCCTCGGGTTTGGCTGAGATATGTAGACGATATTCTAGCTATAGTTAAAAAAGATGCTTTGTGAGAAACGTTGGAGAAGTTGAACCAAGCACATAAGGACATCCAATTTTCAATGGAAATCGAAAAGAATGAGAAACTACCCTTCTTGGATTTAATGGTCATAAGGAAAGAAGGTCTTCTTAGTTTCAATATCTACCGGAAGCCCACACACACCCAGAGGACAACACCATCCACGTCTGATCATTGGCATTCCCAAAAAATGGCCCCCTTTAATTCGATGATTCACCGGCTATTGACAGTGCCCATGGATCAGGATAGTTTTAACTCAGAAGTTAAATATATTAAAGATACGGCGAGAAAAAACGGATTTGACGAGAGGATAATTGGAAATCTTGTCAAAAAGAAAAAGTATAGAATACAGCGTGATCTTTTAACGACGCTTTTTACGCTGGAAAAACAAGAAACAACCATAAGAGTTCCAATTATTTATTCATCAGTATTCAAAAAAGTTCGGGTACTTCTTGAACGCTTTCATATTAAAGCAGTTCCAACCAGTAAAACTAAAAAATTAGGTACTATACTATGTCACGTCAAAGACAAAAAGGATAAAAAGGAAAAATGTGGAGTTTATAAAATTACCTGCCCAGAATGCGACAAAATATACATCGGGCAAACTAAACGGTTAGTTGGTGTTAGACTAACGGAACATAAACGGGAAGCAGCTTCAGCGAGGAAAAAGAATACAACATTAGTACGTTCAGCAGTAGCAATGCACATATTGGAGGAGGATCACAACATAACTTGGGACAACGTGGAGGTGATCAAGGAGGTACAGCAGGTGCGAAAACTGGATGCGTACGAAAGCCTGCACATATGGAAAACCCCTATGCATAGAAGACTAAACACAGACCAAGGAAACTGTGCATCACCATTGTTCAGGCTAATTTGAACATTCATTTGATAGTGAGGAGGATAATTTAATAGTAAAAGTAATTAATAGGCAATTAGTGGGTAATTAGCATAAGTCAATTAATAGACAATTAGTTGGTATTTAGTATAAGTCAATACTTTAAAAGTTAGCTCTATAAGTAACATACATAAGTAAGATTAAGATTAGACTGATAGACACTGAAGAAGAGGGCAGATTACCCTCGAAATATCGATATTTGTCACAAAATTCAATATATCTAGCTTCTAAAGGAAAAATCGGGTTTTTATTAAAATATTTTTTTGAGCTAGGAAAAAATTGGTACACATTAAATACAATTACTTTTCTCACTTTCGAACTCTAGGAAAAACAGTTTCAAGGATTCGCACCACAACTCTCAATTACACTTTTCGAAAAATTCCGATTGCAATTTAACAATTCACTACTCCGTTATATTTAATTTTGGCTCAATATATAAAATCATTGATCTAACCTAACCATCTAAATATTCTTACAAGTCTACTTAGCCTAAGTATGCACACTACCTTATTTATTCTGGTGTATCTTCCACCACTGATCTGCTTTCCAGGTCTCCTCGATGATCGCAACAACCTTAAGATCTACTATCCGCACTTCCTGATATTCCGCAAAATATTTCTTTATCAGGATCTTGTCGTCGCTGGTTTCAAAGTCTCTGCTCCCGTCGACTCCTTGTCCGCACTTCGCCGGCTACGTAGATTTCCTTGCCTTCTCGAAAATCAAAAATCTTCCGATTCAGTTTTTTCTTACACTGCTCCATCGCTTGGTACCGAATATATCGAAAGCAAAAGACAAAGGTTTCTTTTCAGGATACCGAATATTTCCAGCACGTCTATCCACTCACCGTCTATCGCCAAAAAAGACACACTTTTCCGCCGATCCATCTCGCAGGAAAATTTTTGGTGCCAGCGGGATTTTTAAATTCCGTTGAGCGTATTCACCTGGGGACAGCTAAGGCTCAGTTAGCGAACCTCCGTCGCGTCCGTTACGTCCGCTCCGTTTGAGTTGAATTTAACAGTTTGCATATATTTTGCACTGGAAGACGGAACGATAGTTATCCAACTGGTGCGTCGGACGAAACGGAGCGGAAGAGATAATCAAATTGCATCTTTGGACGCATCGAGAGAGAGAGAAAGGTCAGTTTAGAATGTGTGGTGAGTGTTTTGCAAGGCATTCTGTCAGTTAAGTATTTTTGAAGGTGAATATGTTTTCAAAATGTTTTGTGGAATTGATTATTCCTTTGCCTGAAATATTTATCTAATATTTATCTTATGCTGTAGGACTTGTTACTTAGCGTACTTTATAGTTATAAATCTTACTGATAAGATAATGTTTATCGTTGGTTCAAAAAACCGTCAATATTTGTTGAACCGATTAAATTGATGTCTGCATTGAATTAGTTTCTCTTCGCGACTGTTTGTTAAAACTGGATTGATAACTTGTTAGAAATGGCGTGCTTGAAAATAACGTGACAAAAATAATAGTAGCTAAAATTTATTGAAGTTCGACAGTCTGATTGATTCCGAAACCAAGCACCCGAGTAGAAATGTAAACAAGCGTTTACGTTATTATACCATATTAAATCAATTAGACTATGAAGCCATTATATTAATTTTGAAGGCCATTTCTTTTTTACCTGGTGGATCAATACTTCCTGCTAAATAAAAATTTAGCAATATTCTTGTAAATACCAGTGTCTACCTAGGACTGCTAAAATAATTCGTTTGCAGTAGATAACAAATTTCTAAATATGCAATATATACTGTGCAATTACTATGAAAAATTGCTTCTTTCATACGTTTAGCTACTGTGATGTTCATGAATGGAATTACTGGCAAATATATATGTTGATCTTTATAACAAAACAATTTTTTCTAGGTAAGGTTTTATGATTAAGATATAATTATTGGGCAAAGGTAGAAAAGTTGCATTCCTGAATGCTAATGTGTGAACATATATCCGTCGTATCTTAATTACAACGCACGCACAAAACAGCTCAAACAACTCCCACGCTCGAATATGAACTTTACACCACGAAAATAATTAAACTGACCACTTTTGGCTTTGACAGATGGAGCGGACGCATTCGACTCTCAATAATCATCGATGCGTCTGGTTATAAAACGGAGTGGACGGAACGGACGCGACGGAGGTTCGCTAACTGAGCCACAGCGTAAGAAGTTAGTTCCTAATCAGCGTGCGGACTCCGTATATGTACACGGTCCAAAAATCCAGTGAACTGGCCTGAGATTGTATTGTTGATCAGCTTGGAAAATTGGAAGAAATCGCATGGAAGAAATCGCAATTTCAAGGCCAGAGTGTTTTTTCTGGAAAAAGGAAGGAGTTCACCCACTTATCATTCTACACACTTTGACTGAGCCTTTACATTCGCCCGAATGTTGAATTTTCTTTCCACCATACGATCTACATTTGAGACAGCTCAAACCCACCACTATTTCATCTGACGGCTGACAGCTCTCTGACGTTTCTCAGCGTCAACAATTTAATTCGTTTGGCGTAGACTACAGGCTATAATTGCATTACAGAATTTATTGTCTGCTGTTCGGTGGGAAACTATCTTCCGCAAAAACAATATCTCGTTGACAATCGACTCCATAAGTAGAACGCGGCGTGATAAATATGAGGAAGTCGAGTCCAAAACTCCCCAATAACACTAGTAAATGAAACGAGCCAATAACACCAAATGCAGAGGCGTAATGCTAGTAATAAGGTGGAGTATTTTGGGAATTTATCGTATAATTATTTGTACACTTGTCGATCGTCTACTCGACGCAGCTCTGGAGCACATTCTGGGAGCCCGAGGATTTCGTCACAGGTATGTCTCGGTAGTTTATTGCCGTTAGGTTTGTACGTCGGTCGCAAACTTAACCCATATCTGTCGCGACTGTCACAAGTGATTTGGAAGTGGGTCAGATGTTGGCATAGGTCAAGGATGTTGATCCCAGATGCCAGAAGTGCGCATTGCTCTGCCGTGCAAGAACATGGGTCAGATGTTGGCATAGGTCAAGGATGTTGATCCCAGATGCCAGAAGTGTCGTCTTCGTCGTGGCTGATGCCTGCCTTGCTTACCATAAATCTAGACTACCCTATCGAGATGCTACATATGACAAACCGACCCTTATTATCTTAAGTTCGCTTTGTTTTGTTTTGCTTCATTTTTATTTTTGAGAGCTGTAATTCGGAGACCATCTCCATCGTGCTCCCCACTGGAGGACGGTGGAGAACTTTTTTTTGTTATTAAATTTTGTAGAAAATACGCGAATCGTAACAAGGCATTTAAAAGGAGGCATTCCAAAGGAGGCACTGGGGTCGATCTTAGGATCTGACCTCTACGATGATATAATGTCCCTAGAAATGCCTGTGGATGTGTTTCGGGTAGGTTATGCTGATGACGTCGTAGCGGTAATCACTGGTAGATCTCCGATTTTGCCCAACTTGATGACAGAGTACGGCTTCCAGCTGGTGGTCTCAAAGACAGAGATTATCAAACTGACGAAACGGTGGATACCAACTGTCATATCCATTACAGTTGGTTTGGTCGAGGTCCAGACCAGCAAGTCCCAATAAAGCACTTAAGCTGGCGGTAAAGGAGATACCAAATGTTTTCGCTGATACATTCAAAACGTACCTACGGGAAGGCGTTTTTTACAAGCAATGGAAGCAACAGAAACTGGCTCTCCTGCCCAAGCAGGATAAATGTATTGGGGAGGCATCATTTTATATGCCAATATGCGTGCTAAATACGATGGGAAAAATTTTCGAGCGACTGATATATGAACGACTGCTGTCGGAAATCAAAAGCAAAAATGAACTATCGGACTGGCAATTCAGTTTTCGGAAAGGGCGATCAACTGTGGACGCTGTCAGAATGGTGTCAGACATGGCAATGAACGCGAGATATAAAGGAGGCTGCTGCGCCGTGGTCACATTAGACTTAAAGAACGCCTTTAACTCCGCGAGTTTCACGCTATGTGGCATCGATAACGACGATTACTTCAGGGAAAGAACCTTATGCTACGACTCAGACGAAGGACCAAAACACTATCTAGTAACGACGGCAGTACCACAGTGATCTGGCCTTGGATTCCTACTTTGGAACGTATTGTACGACGGGATACTAAGGCTGGTAGGTTTTACCGACGGTATTTTGATCGTGATTTCAACCCGTCATCTCGAAGAAGTCGAAATTTACGCAAGCGAAGCATTCTGGGCGAAGCAATAATGGCTTGATTGCGCTGGGCTTAAACAAGCTGACCATAAGATGGAAATGGTACTAGTCACGAAGCGGAGGAAACTACCATTAGTACAGAGAAAGGTTGGTGACTGCATAACTAACCAGCAGCCTGCTATAAAATACCTAGGCGTATGAGCTTCAAACCTCATCTGGAGAAAGCAGGCAAGAAGGCATCCGTTGTCGGTTCAGCACTCGCTAGAATGTGACCCAATATTGGTGGTCCGAAGCAAAGCTGAAGGCTACTGATCTCAAGAGTGGTGACCTCTATTCTAATGTAAGCAGCACCAGTGTGGGCACCAACATTGCAAATAAAGTCGAATCGGCAAGAAATGCAAGCAGCCTTGCACTTCGAATTTGCTGCGCCATTCGAACAACGTCTTACGAGGCAACGTGTGTTATAGTCAGTATGCTGCCTATCGAAATTCTTGCGGATAAAGCGCTTCGACTCTATAAAAACGAAGCACGGACAGCAAGCACGCGGGAGATTCAAAGACTAGTGTCAATGCGCTCATGACAGAGTAGCTGGGAAGAGGCACAAATCGGTCGTTGGACGTACAAATTAATCCCCAACGTTGTGCAATGGGCTTCAAGAAGCCACGAAGAAACAAGCAATGACTTAACCAAATTTTTAAGCGGACATGGCGATTATTTGTATTATCTGCATCGCTTTGGACACGACACCTCACCGGACTGTCCAGTCTGCAAAAATGTACCCGAGGGTGCGGAACACGTTATGTTCCACTGTCCGCGCTTTGGTGCATGTAGAAGTAACTTATAGATACGGTACTGGGCACAATGATATTAGCGGTAAATATCATAAATTGCATGCTGAAATCTCAAACTGCGGGGAATGCCGTCGAAGCAGCACTTAAAAATATTCACCGCAAACTGCGTGGCACGGAAAAGGACAGAAAGAAGGATGAAGAAAGGATACTTAGAAGCAGCTAAAGGCTGATCCACCTCCGCGAAGTAATGCTGAATCAGTAGTCCCGTGGGGAATGTGGAAGAAGAAAGAGGTGGTTTTAGTTGGTAAAAATCCGGCATGTTCCAGGGTAAGATTTCCACCATCCAACAGCGAACAAAAAAAAGACCAGCAAGTTGGTCTGGTACCAGCTGAACTACTGGCTTTATATCCGCAGGGCGTGTGACAAGGGTCTTGCAGTCGTTGCTTTGCTTGTGACCCGGTGTGGCAGTTATGCCGGTGGATAGAATTTTCTTTATAGTAACTTTATTAACTGTTACCTTCGTACAAGAAGCTTCAGTTAGTTTTAGAACCTTACATACTAGGACAAATCATGTCCACCCTTCACAGCTGAGGACGTATACATGTTAAACGCAAGCTACGTTAAAACAGAGTGCAAAGTCAAGATTAAATCTCTAGAGTTCCAATCTACATTAGTTTACTAGAGTTACAAGAGGTTTTCAGCCAAAGAAAGTGAATAAACAAAGTTTGTTCTACGTTGGAGATGGAAGATCTAATGGGTCAATTTTTTTTAATCGCTGGAATATACGAGGGTGGTTCAAATATGATGGAGACAAACGCTCTAGATGGCGCGGATGTATGTTTTGAAGGTCGTGGCTTGAGTATGTGATAGCTGGGTCCCTTACAAACAGTGTGGCATAGTTTTCGTCGGAAGCGCATGTTTCACGCACGTGCTAACGACCATGAGTGAACGTCAAGTGCCGACCGCCGTTGCGCAACGTATTCTCATTCGTTTTTTAGTGTGGGAAGGCGTTAAAAACACGGAAATTTTTCTGCGTTTGCGAAATCAGTTCGGTAGTGAGTGCCTGAGTAGGGTTGCTGTGTTTAAATGGGCCAAAGCATTCACGGATGGCCGCGAAACCGTCGAGAATGAGCCGCATGATCGTCGATTGCGAACCAGCATCCCACCAGACAACATTCGCCGCGTAGAACAACTCATGGACCGTAGGAGATATTTCGGCTGAACTCGGCATCAATATTGGCAGTGTAGAGTCTATCATCCACGAACACATTCAATATCGTAAAATAACGGCGCAATGGGCTCCTAAACTGTTGAACTTCGAGCAAAAATTCACGCGGTCGGAAGTTTGACGCCGCTTGCTGACGCGAGACAAGGCGGAGGGGGACGATTTTTTAACGCGAATTTTCACTACAGACGAGGCATGGGTACACTATTACACTCCCGAAAGCAAGGTGCCGTCTAAAGAGTGGAGGAAGGAGGAGGAAGGGGCGTCAGTCAAAGCGAAGACAACCAGGTCCACGGGTAAGGCTATGTGTACCGTGTTCTGGGACCGGCTGGGAGTGCTGTATGTCGACTTCCTGCGCATCCAACGTACCGTCAATGCTGCATCCTACTCTAACCTTCTGAAAACACACATGAAACCCGCTTATCGCTCGAAACGGAGGAGCATTCCAGTGCGATTCTTCTCCAGGATAACACGCGCCCTCATACCGCACGTCTCACGCTCGAAACAATATTGGAATTGGGGTGGGAGGTACTGGAACACCCTCCCTACAGTTCGAATTTAGCACCCTGCGACTACTACATGTTTGGACTACTGAAAGAAGCCCTCGGAGGTCAAAGATTCAACACCAACCACGAGGTGGAGGAGTTCGTGCGCACATGGCTGTCCGAGTTGCCCCAGGAACTCTTCGATACTGGCATCAAAAAGTTTCCGGAAAGGTTTAAAATATTTTCGATAGTAAATAAACGTGCCAGAGCATTTGTCTCGATCATATTTGAACCACCCTCGTACGATGGGCTAATATTCTTTCGGCTAACTTGTTGGGATGATGAGCAAGAGCTGCAATATATTTTCCGCTGTGGTTCTTAAATTCCACTGCAACCGTCTCGGTACGCAGGTCCTTGTATAGATTAGCGTTACGGAACTGCCACTGGGCTTCGGTTATAGATCGAAGTATTTTTGATTGGGTCCCCTGAATGATATTAAGTTTGATGGGCGGGTTGCTCCCCGAAATTGTAAACCATAGCAAAGATCTCACTCCAACATTGAAGAAGTTTTTCTCAGAGCTCCCCTTTACTTGTAGGACATAGAGCTTTGGTCTTTCTACCAAGCTCGTCCCACAAAAGTTCGATAGAACATAAGTCTGGTGATTGTGGTGGCCATACCATCCATTTTATTGCATTGTTCCCTTCCAGGTTGGCCAAGACTGATCTGCACCGATGTGATGAGTTCTTCGGATCATTGTCTTCTTGAAAAATGAGTCTTTCACGTAACAGTCTAATTCCTGATGGCACAGCATGTTTCTCCAATATCTTCTTGTATCCTTCCTTTGTTAATCTTTCATCAATTCTAACAAGGTCAGCGATGACATCTCCAAAACTCGCCTCCAATCTGATTCATGCCTCCAATCTCTAGGTGTAAATAATAAAATAATATGACTTAAAAACTAGTATCTCTAGCAGCTCTTACAATGGAATGGAATGCCACATCTTTGCAAGATACGACTAGATTTGTGAGCTCTGTGCTAAGCAGACTATATGCTATAAGAAAGTCTAGGGGATATCCAATCGAAAAATAAGAACAGTTTGAAGCAAATTTGATATAAATGAAAAATATCGTCTCCGGTGTATACAAGTATTTCGCGCACATTCTTAGAGGATTGATTAGCAAAAATCATAATTTCTAAAGCTGGAGATATATGGAATTTCTGGAGATATATGGAGAGTGCATTTTTCAATATTGATTTTAACATACTTCCACTAAAGAAAGGTTTTTCAAATTTTGCGGAATTATGTAATATAGTATGCAGTTTTTGAATCCGTTGTTAACTCGAAAATGACAAAAATGTAGTTAGAACGTTTATCCTAAGCAGGGCCGTACAGCAGGGCTCCTGGAGCTACTTTTGGAAGACGTCTCGCGATATGCACAATATCTCTAGATTAGATCATATAAAGTGAAGAAACAAAAACTATTTAAGTAAAATAATAAATTGTAATAAACGGTTATCTTCTTAAAAAAAATAGATTCTCGATTAAACGGATTAACTTCCGAAAAGTATTTACCTCCGATAAATATATAATAATAAAAAAATAGAATAAATAAAAAATACCTAAATAAGCAAATAAAATTTGTTACATCGGCGCGGGGGATTATTCACGATTTTATTCATTTTTTAAAAATAATATATTAAACAAAATACAAAAAACAAATCACAAAAAACGAAAATTAAAAATATATACATATATATATAAACAACGAAAATACACAAAAACAAACATAAATCCGAAATACAAAAAATAATAAAAACTTAAGTACTAAAATATGTATATAAATTGGAAAATTCACTAAATATGGAAATAAAAATACCTTAAAATCAGAAAATAAAAACTAAAATTTTTTGTGTTCAAACTGGACAAATATATCAATAAATCAATAAATACAAATAAAATTACACCATTTATCAAAATAATTTGTAACAACATATTTGTAATCTGCAGGTCAACATATATAAGTTAACCAATTTTCAGATCGATCAGAGCCATAGAATTTGCGCTGATTGGAAAATAAGGGAAAATGGCAAAAATATGGAAAATCCTATATAAAACCCGATTTGCGGTAATTTTCATGGTTGTAAATATGTACATACATAAGTGCAACAATTTTCAGACCTATCGGAGGTAAATGCTTTTCGGAAGTACGCCCAAAAAAACTTAGACTTAAATTGTTTTTAAAATGGAAAATATTTATCGGCGCGAAAACATTCGATCAATCACTAAAATTATTTTGTGAATTTCCATTTTGTTTTCTCACTTCGAATTTCCATATGCCTCTTCTAAAATTGGTGTTAGTCACTATCTGATACAAAATGCAAACAACTTGACATAATTAGCTATATTTATTTATTTGTTTTATTTGTCTTATATGCATGCCTATTACTGGTCGTAATTATCTGAATAGGAACTTTGTTAGCAATTAAATCATTCTACGACAAGAAAATTTGTTGTAATTGCTTACGCTTTCTCCGCTGCCTTCATGGGAAAATGAATAATTTCTATACGCTGACGATATTCGTTGGATTTGAATAAAAATATGACATGTTATATATATAATTCATAAAAAATATGCATAATTTTTCAAATATGCCGCTTATGAACAGTTTGAGAGTCACTAGGTCTCCTCAAAACTTCGCCGCAGTCGGATTGACGGCTTCGCCGCAATCATATCATTTCCATCTGACAGCAAAACAGAGTGAGCGCGCTGATACCAATTGCAAAGGGGAAAAATACTGGCTACGCGGGAGCCCCAAGTTTTGCAGAGCCTCTAGTCTATCCTTCTCATTCTTGAAAACTAAATACCAGAGGAGATTCTTTCCATATGACGCCATTTTTCCGTTTAACTCTTCGTACAAAAATTGCTGTAGACTATTTGTCTCTGTCTGGTCTGTCGCTGTAATACAGCGGCTAATTGCCGGAGATGAATCTCTTCAATCAACTACCCCGCGAAGCGGCTAAACCGCTCGCTCCCACTGATGCCGAACGCACACATGAATAGAGGAATGTCAAACTTACGCTAAAGCGGGACAGAGATGAATGCATTGCGTCGTAGGAGCTGAGATTTACTTGGCGCTAACGTTGTATTAGTCGAAGTGACGACTATGCAAATTATGATTCCGCCTCGAATTCAGCCGAATGCAAGACATTTCGCTGTTTGACGCAGTGCTGTGGCTGTAGGCAGTCGGAATTCGCCTTTCGACGCACACCATTGCAAGCCAGGCAGCAGCGAAAAAGAAAGCAATATAGGAAAGAAGGAGAAAACTCATCTTTACAATTCTTTCTGAAACGCCATCAGGATTGTCAGATGAACAGCAGAAGTCGGAAAGAATAGAATTCGTGAGAAAGCATCTCGATTGTCGTGTGATACTTGCAAAGTGTATCGGTCCTATACGGTTCTCATATCTAATTCGTCTGGTGGTAATAAAAGTACGAGTTTACTATAGTTGAAAAGGTTTTCTGTCCGAAATTATCCCAGAGTTCCGTCAATCGTCCTCTCATCATTCTCCCACATTTTGCCCGGGCCGCGTTGTGCGTATCCTGCAAATCTGTTGCAATTAAATTGCGAAAATTTATTTGAAAAGTGTTGCTAGTGAAAAACAGTTTATTCAAATTATAGTTGAATTGGCTTTGGAGATAATCCATTTATAGCGTGCCTGGCGGATAATCGTCCTTACCTCACTCATCCTTGTGCAAGTCCTGTCAAGCAGACGGCGTCTCCTTGCGAAAAATTTTCTGAAAGATAAAGCAGTCTGATGTGTTGTGGCCGCCGCAGCAGACAATATTCTATTTTCTGCTACTCGTTCACATATCTGCTGTGAATTCTTTTTGTGCATTTTTGCTAAGTATTGATTGCAGACTGTTTGCAGGACTTGTGATTCGGGAGTACTTCATCACTAAGCTGTCTACGAATCCTTTTCAATATTTACTTGCCTCGTTTTAGGGTTGTGACTACGATATTCACGAGAATCGGCACATAAGTGGGAAAATAAACTCTTTTCGCTGTCGCAGTGATTGATTCCTCGGGGGAAATTCCGTGAAAAGAAGTGCCAAATATTTTGCTATCTCAGGATCAGGAATTTAAAGTAGTTAAGTATCTGAAACTTGTCCGCGAGTGCTTCTCATCTTTTGAATCTAGTTGGATAAATGCGAATCTAATTGATTGGTAAGCTTTGGTGCGATTATTCAGTGTTTTTGTGCAAAACTGAATTAAAATTAGTGAAAATACGCACACTTGATTGCTTGTGCCGGATAAACAAGTAAATCCTGTTGGAGAACTTATCCGAAGGGTCTTCGTTTGCTGAAGTGAAAACAAAAATCTGTCAAGCTGTGGGGCTCAGGGGCTTTTTTCCTTCCTTCTCCGCAAGGAATGTACTACCCGGTAAGTAAATGTCAGTGGACTGTAGGCCATAAATATTGTCTTTGTGTTTGAAATTGATATAAAAGATCTACAGATTGAAAGATTTGAAGCGTGATAAGTGAATAAATTTGTTTTATTGATTTTGAATTGTTAACTTTCAAAGGAAGAACATCGTCATCGTGTTTCGAATGTTCTTTAATAGATGCTAATTGTCAATTACTCTCATCTAAATTGCCACCACGAGTGTTTCCAAAAATATTGCGGCTGCGTCCAAAAGAAACATTTCAAAAGATAGTACTTAGTCCGGATCGGAGCTGCCCCATCGAATCTGTCGCGAAAATGTCAACATGACTACGAGACCCGCTCTCCCCTTTTATCTCACTCCCTTGCGATTGTTCGCATCAGCAGCTGTGGTACTCGTGCGGGCAAAGTATGCAATGCGCGGCTTCCATGTGTTCGACCAATTGATTGCAGCTCCGCACACATGTGGAGCTAACCGCCCCGAACAATCTGTGCAGCTCCAAACTGAACCCCTCCAACACGGCCTCGAAATCGGGTAGCATGATTCTTCCGTGAGCTCATCACCAGCCACCCATCGAGCACCACTATTGCAAAGCAAAATGTATTATTTTTGCTCGAGGGAAAATAGCGCACCCGAGCGAAAAGAAACTCTTCGAAAAATATCCAAGGGAGCGCTTGATTCGGCATGTGGACGGGGCTGTTTGGAGCAAATACTGAATGGGAATATTCAGACAAACAGTGTAAAATGAATTCCTAGAGGGTACCAGAAGACACGGAATTTAGCGCCATGCCCAGAAGTCACGCTCTCCTGCCGATTTGCGGCTAAATATTTGCTTTTTTGTCTACAGCCACCCGTGTCATGCTGATGAGCGTCGACTGCAGACTATGGATAGTTAAGTGGGTAGTTTATCTGACCCGGACGAAGCTTCCGCATTGGCACTCGTTTAAAAGGTGTAAGTTAGTCTGCTAGCACGGGATAGCTTTGGGAGCAAATAAAAAAATGAAAATGTTAATTACCGTCGACGATGGAACAAGCTGTGAGATATGCACTAAGCTTCCAACTTCTGCAAGCGAATGACGGTAAATATCTTGTCAAGTCGCTTCTTCGCATTTATTTTTAGTGTGCCTGACATCAGGCGTCGATTTATATGGACCCGTAGAGACGGGCGCACGTAATGTCCTTAAGCTTTAACGTTATTACATACCTTGCAACTTCACTGGGCGGGCTATAAAAAGAACATTAAGGATCTGCTGAGCGGTTGTTAGGATAAACGAGTCCAGCTTTAACGTGCCTTGAATATGCAAAAGTGGAAGAAATTCTTCTGGAAAAAATGATTTAGAGCTAATAGGGATGAAAAATATGTTTTAAAGTACTCTGGAGTAGAACGCAAGTAAACTTTTAATGGATTCAAACAAATGGTTTGGTGTCCGTAAATACTGGAAAAATAAATTATGAGATGACAGATGAGTTGAACTTGTCGAAGCATTAATACAGAAAATTTGAAAAAATGATTTAAGTTTGTTACACTAACTTATGTCACACAATGACAAAATAATGCGCAAAAATTTGTTGATTGAAACCCTTTTTATTTAATGCAGGAATTTTTATTTAATGCAGGAGTTGAAGATAGAGGATAGAAAGCCAAGGACCAAAGCAGGAGGTGGCTAATATTTTAATCGAACGTCAAAACAAAGTGCTCGCTGCATCATTGTTCGCTTACATGTTCAAGTCTGTCGCAAATAGAAGGCTCGCTTTTGATATTGATCCTAGACCAAGTTTTCAGTTCACCTGGCTATAAAAAGATATGATTTGCAAACCTCTATGTTGCGCTTACAAAAACATTGAATTCTAGACTATTTGATGTTTTGTATAGAATATTACAACTAATAGCACTTTTGTGGGTCCGCGAAAGACATCTGTTTAAGTTGATCAAATTCGGTTTTCCGAAAGAAATAATAAGCAAGCTTTCTTACGAAGAGATAATACTAAGGTAAAACACCATAATTTCGTCAGGGTACTTAATTTCGTCTCATTTTACTTTTTCAAATAAAATAAGAAAATTCGAATGCTCATGCAAAACTTTTATCATTTGATATAAAGAGGTTTAATATTTAATTGCATTTAATTCATATGAATGTCGTATTGGCTCCAAATTAGGTAAAAGTTCGCTTAGAAGCATGCGTCAGTGCTGCGTCTTGTAGTTAGCTCGTTGCGTGTTAGTGTTTTGTTTAGTGCGGACGTGAACATTGTTAAGGGTGAAATATAATACGATGCGCTAAATTTTACCCATACCAGGGTAAAATTTAGCGCATCGTTAGTAACGAAATCAATAAAAAAATTTATAATTCACCAATAAATTACTAAGAAAAAGGCATGACGAATTTACCAATGGCGCCTTAACAGCAATGTAGGTAATTTCGTCATAGTGACGAAATTTAGTTCTTAGAACGTCGTTTTGTCAGCATAATTTTGCTAAATTTATCAACAATTTTCGACAAATTAAAATGGATAATCTACGTTAATGGAATATTTAAACCTAAGGCATAATTTCGTCCTGTCAATTATTATTATATATTAGTTAAATTTGTATAATATTTTCACCCATTTCGAGAAGATGTAAGGATGAAGAATGTCCCGATTTTAAATAATAAATCTACTATTTTAAATCGTGTGTTTTCTGGCGCAACAAAGTATTATTACCATTAAGATTTACTTTGATACTATGCCAATAAAAAAATGTTGGGAAAAAATCCGTTATCCTGCATGACAATTTTCAATTCTCTCAATTGCATTTTTTGTTAATCTCGTCACTTAATCGACGTGCAAAGTTAAAGGAACTTAAATGACTTGAGATCAAAAATTAACCTTATTCTAAGTGCATCAGATTCATCGACCATTTGCCAATTAAGAAGAGCATTATATTTCTGTTACGATATAGATATGACTTCTAAGAAATACACAAAAGAGCAACTTTCTATGGCGCTAAAGGCAATTGAAGATGGGCAGTCTACCAGAGACGTTGCCAAAAGATTTGGTATTCCGAGAACGACGCTTCAAAACAAGAAATTATAAACTCTTTCCCAAGCAGAAGAGCAGACTCTTGTCAAATGGATTCTTGAAGTCGCGAATCTAGGTTTTTCTATAACAAAAACGCAATTAATTCATAGTGTGTCAAAATTGACGAAAGAAGTAAATAGAGAGAACAAATTCAAAAACGGTGTCCCCGGTATAAATTTTTATAAAAGATTTTTAAAACGAAATCTGGAGATTTCCTTGAGAATGTCTCAAAATTTGACAACTGGGAAGTCCAGGATTACGGAAGAATCTATTAGAAATGGGTTTACCAAAACATCAACCTGTTTCGAAAGTTTTCCTGAGCTAAAGGAAATTTTAAATGAACCTAATTTAATCTTCAACTGCGATGAAACAGCATTCTTTTTGTGTCCCAAAGACAAGAGAGTTCTAGTTCGCAAAGGTTCAGTCCATACTTATAATGGCACGGCCAACGACAGAAAAGAATGCATTACAGTGTTTATAGGGGCCTCAGTCAGTGGAAAGCTTATGCCTCCTCTTACTCTGCTGCCATATATAAGGATCCCTAAAAATGTAATAATGAAAATGGGACGCCTGGTAGACTCATGCCTAAAGGAAGCAGCAAAGTCAGATACAATTAAAAGTGGTTTCAAGAAATGTGGCTTGTATCCTTTCAATCCTTACGCTGTTGCATACGATAAACTTCTCACAAACAAGAACATCAGTGCTTTGCCTGAAGCGAATAAAGATATTATTTGTAACGAGGAGTTCGCAGACGACCTCGCTGATGATAGACGTGTTACAACTCATATTTATCCACCCTTGAAAAAAAATAGAAGATGCGAAGGTTAGAGTGAATCCAGAGTATGCGTGGCTGGGATGCGAAAAAGATGAAAATCTTTTCTATTTGTGTAAATCTGACAACGAAAAAATTTCCTGTGAAAACAAACCCATTTAGACGTGTTCGCTAACATAACGCATCATGAACAAACCCTAGATGCAAATATAGACGAAGCGGTGTGGACAAATTCAAATATTTTGGAATTCGACGTACAACTCGTTGGTTCATTAATCGCGTTCACACCAAAAGGTAATGTACATCCTAAAAACCAAATTTTAACAGATAAAATATCAGCAGACCAAACAGAAAAAACCCCAGAATTTAATATGGAAGGAACGCCTTAAGTATCCCAAAAATCTAAAATATCCCAAAATGAAACTACAGACATAAGGGCCAAACTACACGAGCGGAGAGCTTTCCGCTGAGCTTTTGAGCTTCAAAACAGAACACAGGAGTTTGTATGAAGCAAACTATACGAGCACGTTTTTGGCTGCGTGTTAAATCCATACATTTTCAAAAGCTCGGCGGAAAAACGCTGCGATAGCTCCGCTCGTGTAGTTTGGCTCTAAAAGAGGCATATTCAGTGTTATCTCACTCCTTTTAAAGCCACAAGAGTTAAACGTAAAATTACACAAAGCGTTACTACTGCTGAAGTGTTTTTAAATTATCAGCTTAAAGTAGACAGAGAGAAAAAAAAGCAAAGGAAATCAAAAGATTAAGAATAAGCAAGGGTAAAAACAACAAAAAAGGATGCGAAGTTGTTTTGTTGTAAATTATTTGTGAAAACGAATTTTTCAGTATTTTTTTTCTAAAGAATATATTTGTTTTTGTATTACATATATTCATGTATATTTATCGATTTTTTTTTGGTGAATTATGTATTCGAACACATCATCCAAATCTTACTCTCATATAGAATTTGAATATCGCTATCACTTAGAGGCCGAAGTTAGATTCATGAAATGACGAATTTAAAAAATATGGATCAAATAAAATCAAATGCATGCGACGGTCAGTTTTTAATAATCGAAAACAACTTTTGTCGATCGACATGTTCCTGTGCAACAATCTGTGTACTGGCAATGTGTTACTCATCTCTACTACTTACTACATCTCTACACAAAGTCACAAACGTATCGACCGCAGGAAACAACACATGATCCGAAGGGCCTGTGATTCAACTCACTCAGGATAGAGTGTGTTGACACAAGTGTTGGGTGCTAGTATTGACTCAGTTCGATTGCTTCACTCATGTGTCATCCCATCTCTAAGACGAATTTCTACCACTGTATCAAGCTTATACTGCTTACATTAGAAAGTTTGAGTCAATGAAAAACAACCCTAAACGTTACAATGAACTACATCCGCCAAGAAAAACTTATAACTCTACTGATAGCGGCCCCACGCCTATCCTGGAAAAAATATTTTCATAAATTTGACCTAACCTGACAGCTTGGAAAAAACCGTACTTGCTTGAAAGATACTGTTAAGTCAACTTGAGAAAATTTGAGAAAATTCTACCACAAAGTTTGTAATTAAGAAACATTCAACGCCTTATTATGCATGGCGAAGTTGTTATGCATAGAAAGTAGCGATTATTTGCGAACATTTCTGCGAGTCAGCCTATTTACATTTTCTCGCAACTAAGAAACTGACTTGTTGTTGATGTTTTCGTTTAGGATGAAGATAAAGAATTTTCGATGTACTGTTCGTCGGAGTATTTACTTGAAAATAAAAATATGCTGTGTCGTTGCAAGGATCCATCACACACATTTAAACGTTCTACGATCAAAATAAAGCTTCCGTGCGTACAAAGTCAGTGACATGTTCCTATTGCTGATTTTAGTGAAAATCTAGTCATAGCTAGAACGTACTATTTCGAAACATGAACAAATCTTCGTTTCACTTAAAATTCTAACTCTAAAATCACACGTTTCCACTCAGCCAAAATGGTGGACAAATAGCTTACAAAATCATTCATTCATTCATTTCAAAAACCTCTCGGTCATTTGATTATGAAAAATCTCTCATTCTACCCATAAAAAAAACTTATTTTATATTGACTAATAAGATTCGGTTTCCCCTAAAACCAGGGGTTTTTTTCTTGCGGACGAACTAGCACATCTAAAATAACCTCATTCCTATTCGAAAAAACCTTCCATTCCACTTAGAAATTTGAAAAACAAATTATAGATTCTCTCGTTTTATGCCACAACGAGGGACGAAAATGTGTGGCGTCGCCCGTCAGCCTATATTATCCTACGCGATGCCATTTTCTTATACATACCAAAAGCATCCTACGAAATTTTGTTAAAATTCGAATGCCAACAGCAGTACTAACGGTATACTGTTGAAATATGTATATGTATATGAAATCTCTGAGAGAAAATGTATTTTTATTTTAGACGTTTTCAATGCATTTTTTCCTCTCCATATAATGACTTCTTCAGAAATTTGTTTTTGAATTAATGGAAGGAATATAAAATAGGAGGTATATTAGTCTGAATCGTATTCCATGTTGTGTTGTATTTTATTTGCCAAAAACGGAAGGCTATTTACTGGAATCTGTAAACTTGGAGCATGTTGTTGAATTTCAATATGAGTATGAATTGCTACGGAAATAATGTTTATGTGGGCCTGTACTCACAGGTGCCGTACCCCCTAATGTGTGTGACAAAAAATCAGTTAATTTTTATCGTAACTATCTAAGCATGAGACACTTTGCTTGAATTAGTGACGTACTGTTAACAGACAAAACATCTACTGGGAACGTGAATATTTCTGGATGCTTGTAATTATTGCCCGTGCATTTAAAGACTTGCCATTTAAGCGGACATAGCACCTTCAAATTTTCAAAAAATCCTTTTGTGTGTTTTGATAGAATATATTAGAATAAAGCTTTAAAAACATGACTTTAATAATATGAAATAGAAACTCTGAAAGAAAATGTGATCATGCATAGCAAAACGCGCCAAGGTCATTTTTTCTATGATTTTACCGCTACATCGACTTTCTCTTAGTAACATCTGCTTAATATATACATATATATAGTACAATATGTTATTCTCTCACATAGCAGCTGTAAAAATAGAGGGATACATTTTGGGATACTAGTATCACCTATATTTCATTTGTTATTTCCAGACATAGACTTCGAGCCAATAATATGCTATGCACAAAAAATATTGAATTTGAATTTTAAACGCGATTTTTTTCAAAATAAACTTTTTCAAGTTGGCGTGCATGATTAAAAAAAAAAGTTTTTATCCAATCGTTCTGAAATTTTACATTAAGATCTACACATGTTAATGCTCAGAATGAACTACGGATGAAAAACTCGGCATTTAGTTATAACCAATTTTTGGAGGGAAAAAATCTGGATTTTCGAAAATAAAACGCCGCCATTTTGTTATTTTTTGACCAAATTGTTTCCCTTAATTGATTCCAAGTTGCTTTGATGCTGATTAAAAACCCTTTGTTTTCTCTTTTCCTGACTTTTCTGAGGGCAGTTAGCGTGCACGCCGTGATTTTTTGGTGTTTTTTCAAAAAAATTGTAGCAGACGACAGTGGACGACAAAACATTTTTATACATTTTTTTTGTATAGCTTATAAGCAAATAAAGTATATGGATAAAGTTTCATTAAGACATGTCTTTTTATTCAATGAAAATTAACCTTTGAAAATAATTTTTTTTTTCAATTTGAAGATGCTATGTTCCTTTAAAGAAAAACTGGTACATCCATCCTAAATTCGTTCAATATTATCTTCTATGCTAACGACATCTGAATCTTCAGAAACTCTTTTAACTATAGCTCAGTATAGTACTGCTCTTTGCGTCACTAAATTTGACAATTCCTCGTATGTTATCTGTTCGGGTTCCGTTCGCAAAACGTTCCACGCATGTTGCGTAAGCCTTTCTTAGGTCATATCAATACCCCCACCAAAAATTTTCGTTCTCGCTCAATGTTTAGATAGTTTTATATATTATCAGGATATTCCAGGTTGGAGGATCAAAGTCAAATAAAGCTCTCTTCCATAAACGCGTCTGACGACATCTGCCTCATAGAAATCTCGTTGCCTGGACTCCAAAGTTCGGAACGTTTTAGCTGGTCTTCATTTACCTTCAACGTACAGTTTATAACTTATATATATTTTTATTCTCTCCTTTTAGCCTTGCCGAAGCAACATAACATTTAAATGCTAGTCCTCTTCGACTATCTTTACGTACTTTCAAAAATAATTTAAGACCAAGTTGTAGCGAATTGTATTTTTAGAGGACCTTACCACAACTCAGAACCAGACCGAAGTCCAGAACCAAGAGTGCTAAGGTTCAAAAAGTGCAATGGCTAATGCCATTCAAGAGGCAAATTCCAATTTAAAAAAAAAATTGCCCCGAGAGCAGGGTACCCTAGAAATGGCCGTGAAGGCCCCTCGTCCGCATGAGCGGAGTACCCTTCAACCAACCCCGACGGATGCTGGGGTGCCGCTTTGCTAGCTCGCTGCGGCTGGGGTGGGTCCATGAAAACTATGGAGTCGGTTGGCTCTCTGAAAACGGGGATGCTACTTATAAAGTGTTCCATCTTTCGAAATAAACTGCTGAATTACTTCTCTAATGATCGTTGAAAGAGATAGAGTAATTGAAAAATATTTTTTTTGTACATTGACAACCTAACTTAAGTTCTTTTTGCGATAAAATAATTACTAACTAGCTGCTATATTATTTTGGCCCTCTTGCTCTTCTTATTTTTATTGTATTTTTTTATCTTTTCTGAATCTTCTTTCTTTCTGTCGTTGACATGCTATCTTCGCGGGGCGCATAAATGGCTCATTAGAGCTGCCTGTAAGCTCACGTGACCGAATCATTCTGTTCTCATGTCCGTCTGTCTGTCCGTTTCTTGTCGTTAATTCTACAAGCGGGAACCTAAATGACTTCAGTTTCGACTCCTGATAGAGGGGAAGGTTCTTCGGCCACCTTTTAGTTACCAGGTTTTAGAACCTGCCAGTGCAAAAGTGGAGCATTCTTCTTTCCAATATCTCCGCTTCTGCATGACAGTCTTTGAGCAGATAATCCAGGATGGGGATACGTAAGTCAGAATGGGTCGGATGAGAGTCTGATAGCAAATGGACTTAACTTTCGTGAACATGCCCATCTTTTTGGCGAAAAGAGGTCTGATGTGTTGAAATGCGGATATCGTAATTTTGATTTTACGCCGCACATAAGGATTAAACCTCAGGAATTCGTGGAAGTCGACATCGAGGTACTTTAGAGGTGAGCTAGGAATAATCTTAAAGATTCCGAACGAGACATGTTTTTTGGGCTTTTTGCGAATTGTTTGGGATCCCCGATACATAGAAAGATTGCGAAACAAACAGAGTTGTGTCTTACTGCTATTTGGTTTAATGTCCTATTTATCAAAATAACAACTTATCTCTGCTAATTAGCATTCCAAGCTCTTCACTGCTTTGAGCGGCAGATCAGCAGTGAAATTGGTATTAATTTTATATTGGTATTGATTTAATTAATTTTATATTCCATTCTTGTTTATAATGGATTCATTCTTTTCTTTTTTGCTCTACTTAATTTTACTTTATTATTTAATGCCTTAACAATTTTTTGTTTTTATTTTTAGGTATACTTATATGTTTGCTCTTCAACTTCTAATTTGATTTTGGTCTTTTTTTTCTTGTTGTTTTTTTTCTAATTAATTTTATTTTATAATCATTTTAAATTCTTTTTTTTTTGTTGTTGTTCTACTTAAATTTACTTTATTTAATTTAAATCATTTTTTATATACTTATATTTATATTTACTCATTTCCTTCTTATTATTTTTTCATTGTATCCTATCTATTATTAGGCTGATTTCTTGTTGAATTGATTATTCGCGTTTGTAATGGATTTTCTTTTCGTTTTTTGCTTTAGTTAATTTTACTTTATTTTATTCTAACTTTAATTATTTTGTATACTTATATTAATAGGGCCCATACACGACGCATGCATGCATGCACAATCGCGTGACTGCACATGCGGATTGAACGTGTATGGCAATGATTGACTGAATGCACATGCTGACTGTATGATTACAAAACTTTTTGATATTTTGTCGACTGCGCATGCTTGCATGAGAGGTGTATGTTAAATATTGTGCATTCAAGCTCAAATTTTAGAAGTTTTTGTCCAGTGTACATCTTACCCACTTCAAGTTCTTTTAAAACTGCACAGTTTTGCATGAATCGTGTAGGGCAGGCGCAATACTGCACAATCAATGTACTGTGCATGCATGCATGCGTCGTGTATGGGCCCTATTATATGCTTTTATTTAGTTCCTGTTATTTTATTTTTTCATTGTATTCAATCTATAATTGGGCAGTTTGCCTGTTGTATTGACTACGGACCAAATAAATAAATAAAGAATTGGTCATGTGACAGAGCCTTGTGGTACTCCGTATGTCACAGGCTCTTGATAGAATTTGCTCCATTAACGTTGACATAGTATTATATGTTGGTAAGAAAGACTTGCTTATTCTCTCCTCCGTGAATCCAAACTCGATCAACTTAAACGGAAGGCCTTTGCGCTATACGGAATTGAAAGTCTTCTCGATATCACTAATTATCGTTCAATTTCATCTCTATATAAAAATACGACCATTTTTCATTTATTACTTTCTGCATGACTTGTTTTGTTGAATTTATAATCTTTTGTCTCTTTCTTCTTTCTTCGATGTCTTGTGCATTATTACATTTTTAATCTTTTGCTAATTTTTATGTTTATTCTTTGTGTAATCTTTGATTGGATATGTTATTGTTGATGTAGACGATGGCATAATACATAATAAATAAAACATAATAATATATAATAAATAATACATAATAAATAACATAAATAATACATAATAAATAAAACTGGTTGATATACTTGGGTCCTAACATCAAGAACTTTCTGCGTACTTTCTTCCGAACCATTTTTCAATTGAGCTTATAAAATCTTGTCAACCTTACTTTTCACCAGTTAACTAAAAATGATATTAGGTGTGGTAAACTGGTAAATGCTCATTTGTCATGGTAAATAATCAAGAATATGTTATTTATAAGTGTGACAGTTCTAACACTATAAACACTAAATTGCAAAAGGTCATCAACGGCCAAAAACCAAGAAGAAAAAGCAGCAAGAAACCCCTCAAACTGTTCACTTTGTTTATTTCAATTACAATTTTCTAATTTCGATTTCAAATTTAAAAGCCACCAAATGTGGCAACGATTCTTGAAGAGCTAAAAACGTAAATTTCGGTAAATCTAACATTTCTTTAGAGTTGCAAATTATTTTTTATGACTATTGTCTTTATTCGATCGACTGCTCTAATTTCTGCTATGGCTGAGATAATTGAACTCTCCGGTGGCCATGGAAAGATTTTCCCTGGCAACCTGAACAATGGATTACTCTGAAAGATGGAATATCTTCAGATCGTATACTAAAAGCTTTCCCATCGACTCCCGCTGAGAGTAAATCTGATCTGCTGCTGATTTGTATGGAGTGATGCCTCGTTCTAGGTCGATTACTTTGTGAGCGAATGGGGCTATCCACGATGGTAGAATAACGGAGAGCATCTTATAGACGATACTCAACATGGTATCTCTTCACGATGCCTCGCTGTTTTTTGTATGAAGCAGATAAACCCAAGCTACCATTCGTCGGGTTTAATTTTGCTGTCCTACACTATCAGCACTAGTTGATCGACCGCATGATATAGTCTGTCACCTCCATTTGCAACTAGTTTGGTGGTTATCGAAATTGTCATTTTTGCCCCTAACTGATTGTTCGTTGTTTAGCAGTTTGTCAAATCAACCCATCGCTCCTGTATTTCTAGCTGATCAGATATCAGTTTGCCATCTTCGTCCTTGCAGGCTGACCATCGAGCACTTATTAGTAAAACTTCCGCTTCTGGATCTTTTTCTCAGGTTCAAATCGCAAGAGCTATTGGCCGCACGTCAATTTCGTATATGAAGCTTATGCGCCAATTTCTGTGCTGGACAAATTTTCTCATAAAAAAACTAGTAGTTAACGAGTGTTTTGACCTTCAAAACCTTTTTGCGCACACGATATCACAATGGACGTTTCTTATTGTGTTTTTCAGCGCACAAAAAACGTAATTCCATTGAAAAACCTTGATTTGATTTTCTTTTGGCAGAACGGCTATTTTTTATATCTAAAATGACCTTCATGACAAAATATGACCAGAAGCAGTAAGACGCGTCACGATGCTTGACTAGATCTTCAAATACTAGCATGTAAATACCCAGAACATACATAGCTTGGAGTTAAATTTAGATGTTATCGCATCCCCAATAAAAGAAATGCACAGTAAAAACCGGGGAAATAGAAAACTTTGATTAAGTACTATTATCTAAAAATTACCATCTTTCCAATCTTTTACCAACTAAAAAGTCAATCACCTCAATTTTTGGCACCGATTCGCATATACACCTTCGCATCTAATTCCGAAGCAGTATTGTATGATACTATTTTAATTTATGAAAACCGAAATGCCGTGGAAAAATAAATCAACACAGAGAAAAACACGCCCACACAAAATCACCTGTTTCGCCTTAATTCCTATTTGTTTTCAGTTTATTCTCGAATACATGCACCTGCTATCTGATAAGATACATTCTGATAAGATATCGGGAAACAATTGGCTGACAAAGTAGTGTGTATGCGAGAGTGCAGGTGTAGAAGGCAAAATCATACCAACTAGCTATCTCAACCAATCTAGACCAAGACCAGAAAACTAGCATAACTAGCATGTGCTTGTTTACTCTTTTTTTTCTCGCGATAATTATAAACAATGTGTCAGAATTCATGACTGCTATGACGTGCTAAACAACCGGTGCAGCCACAGGGCATCATGCGCTGAATCTAACATTTATTTAGCAGCCGTTTACAATGTTGGCGCGCTCTCGCGTAAAAAAATTTGTTGTTGCGTTCGTGGAACACGAGTGGGAGCAAAATTATTATGGATAAAGATACTTTAGTCATAGTTTAGCGATATCGGGAAAAAATATTTTAAATATTATAGACAAGCCGTGGGTAGCTGACAAAGTTGATTCTACCGTAACTCGCCATGCTTTGCGATATCCGCGTGTATGTATGTACTTAGAGAACAGTGTTCGTGAAGCCTCCATGTGCCGCACTGTGGATTATTTTTAGACAAGAAAGTTCATAGAGCGTACAGGTTACGTACTGAATTCTTTCGATTCCGATTAACATCACTGACTATCGATGCAAAGATTTTGCTCTTCCTGAAGTTTGCCCGAGTGGGGGTTTGTAGATTTTCTTGCGTCACTCGGTACTTAGAGGTGAGAATGAAACTGTGAGGATTGAGAAGACACATGCATCTAACGAGAGAATGTAGATAATAGTTTGTATAAATATTTTGGTTAATATTGATAGAAAGAGTTAAACAATATGTACAGTAAGTAACTTTAATCTGATGTAGAACATAAATATCGAACCTTTGATTCCGCTACATAAATAATCATGGATAAACAATAAGTTTTATTGAATTGATTTAATTTTTGTTATTTTGAAGCGCAAAAATTATTCGCTTGGACTTATATCTCAAAATATTTGTATAAACACAACTTAACTCACAACCTAACTTTACTAATCGGCTTTGTCCCCATAAAACAATTGTTTCATTCAAATGCGCCATTGACAGAATCTTTCACTTTCAAATTCTAATTGCAGCAGGGAAAAAAATGAATGAAAACCACATGAAATAGTTTGTTGATACAAAAAAAGACAAACATAGAAATAACATCATAGAAGAAGAAACTTAGTGATTTGTCATTTTTCTAACTTATAAGAAAATATATGATATTGTGAATATTATCAAAAATGCCAACTTTAGGCGTTATAGAAACAAAAAAAAACGAAAATACAAAAAGGTCAAGCAAAAAAAGATAACCAGAGCAGTGGGGCGGGTAGTAAAATTAAATTAAATCCACGATTTAGTGCACCTGAAATTGCATCCGAGATTCCAGAAAAAACAAGTTCACCCTCAAATTATCCGCAGGACTCTGGAAATGAATGAGTACGATGAGCTCATATAGAGGGAAATACCATTCGTCCACAAAATCAATGGGAAATAAAAATTTTGTTGGACAAAGAGTACAACTAGAAGGATCCAACTTTCAGGAACGATGATGTAACTTTCGCGGACAAGAGCGAATTCAATATGTTTGGATCGGACGGGCCTAAACCTAATGAAGAGCTCAGGAACTGCAATTTTACACTAATTATAAAATATAGGGGTGCAATTGGGAGGAGGGAGAGAGTGTTAAGTGCATCAGCTGATAGAGCTGGTGAACTAGTGTTTGTTGATAATAATAAATGTTCCTGGAAAATTGAAAATATCGAAGAAAACAAGTGGTAGCCAGAAGGAGTCAAATCTGATAAGTGCGGCTGGATTTGCAAGAGTTTCCAACTAAACGCAAAAATGGTGTCTGCGACTTTTCTCACTGAATGTGATGAGTCGTTGGCTTATCTCATATCTTGTGGCCCAATCTGAGCGCTTTAAATTGATAGTTTGTTGCCGGTAGCGAACGGTATTAACTATTTCACCTGGCTTCACGTTAGGGATGAGCAAATCCGTAATAATTGAAGAACTGGTTCCAGTCGTCTCGTTCCGCTTCTGGAACCAGTTCCGATATCCGTTCCAGTTCTACTTCTTTTGTAATATTCCAGTTATTAAATGAATCTGCATTTATTAGAGCAAACATTTTCTTTTATAAGTTTATTTAGATTAAAAAACACTTAACATTAAATTAATCACTACAATATATATTCAAGAGGATCAAATAGGAAAAATTAGAGGAAAAAAAGACAAATATTTGACCTTAAATTATTATGCATAATTACAATTTAAAAAGAGGAGCATTTTAGCTTTTCTCATTCGACGCTCATTTGCTATGAGTCCTGCTTTGGAGATAAGACGCTCACACAGTGCTGAAGTAGCAACTATACTCAACATGCCGCCACTTTACTGAGTTTTAATTTTAATCTAACATGCAATAAATATCAATATTTTTTTATTTCAAGTACATGCTGCTAAATGTCCAATTATCCCTAGAGAGCAACATATGAATTAAGTTTCAAAAGACACTGTCTCTAAATCTCACCATATGACGTGCTATCACTCACAGCTTCATTAAATTAACCCCAAACGTCAAATTACACAGTCAAATGGTTCTAGAACAATGCACAGATCTCGTGCAGTTTGCCATTCTTCAGTGGTAAATAATGATTTTTTTCAATTACTGCCAGTATTATTTTTATTAGAACTCCAAGATCCACAAGTCTTTGGAGCATGTAGTACTTGGTAGTCACTGAAGGCACAATAAAAACATTGCAAGTACTCAAAAGCAAGTATAAATACCCACATATAACTCAAATAGCAAACAAATGAGGAAAACCTCAACAACTTGCACCTATAATCGATAGCACAATAATCGCATTTATGCCAATCTTCGACCTATGATAAAAATCGTTCTTTACCAAATAAATCGTGTCCAAACCGTATAGATATGATGATTAACAGCTCCAAACCCAGTTCCAGTTCCAGCTATATGGTACATCGGAAATGAATTGCTAGAAAATTCATATCGGTTCCGTGCTCAATATGTAGCATGGTACACAGCTTGAATGATCGCTAGCGCTTAATGTTTGATCGGAACTATAACTGTTAAGAACTATTGATTGGAACCGTTCCAACCAGTTCCAAATTAATATTAGGTTTTCTTAACAGTTCCGGTCGGAACGGTTCATCCCTACTTCACGTCACCCTTCTGATCCCGTCAAATGCATTACATTGTGTTCCTTTCGAAGCAATTCAGTCTTGTGGCCGACGTTAATAATTTTCCCGCGTCAACCCATGACTTGTTGAAGTATACCCATGGGCCATGTTTTGTCTCCAGTCACGATCTCAGATGCAAGAAAGACTTTCTCCATGCTGGGAAAGCAAAACCTCCCACACCATGTTTCGCTTTTTCATTTTTCTCCCGCTCAGAGGGTATGATTTCAATTTTTCCACCTTCTTGATCTTTTCCATGACATGCAGACGTTGAAATGGCTTGGTGACTAATATGTAACTAACATCTTCGAATTTTTCGTCTGGTCCGGATGTTCTTTATCTTTCGAAACCATCGCACATAAATGTCATGCGTTAGGAAATCGTCACCGTAAGTTTCCATAAGGATACGACGGCTCTCAGTATCGTTTTTCTTTTGATTGAAGTTGAAAAGGTGTTTCTTTGATTTGAAACTAGACAAGTTAACCACAAAAAATTACGCTGAGTTGAAATCGCCTAACACTAACTGTGTATTGGTTATATTAGCAAAATGAAATAAGAGTCTACATTGTGACACATCCATTACTTCCAATGCTATCCAAAAAATAACATGTAACCATCCAAGTAGTAGGTTAGGTTAGATCGAGTGGCACTCGAAAGAAACAGATTGGCACAATGAAGACCCGTTGTGATGTTACTGGCAACTCCTCAGCCAATTTACTCAGGAAACCATTTGGTTTCTTTAATAAACGTCTCGATACTTTTTAAGTAAATAAATGATAGTTCAGTCAGACTTGAGAGAGTGAAGCCATTCGTCTTCTCACCAAATCCGGACGCTAGAACATTAGATCGAAGTCAGATTCCTTTCCATTCTTTGCACCACAGCTCCGACAGAAATCGTTGAACCCAATGCCCTATCGTTGAACCCAACGCCTAATCGTTGCGTGCGCCTTCCTATGAGGTCCGTGAGAACGACCAAGGTACAGCGAAGAGCACTGAAATTCAAACCTAATAGCTGCCTGGTACGATTACGCGCCCAAGGAGCTCAAAAACTATCTTGCAATCACACAAGTTGACGCTTTAATCCAGGATTTCTTAGCGTCCCTAAGATATTTTGGCGTGGTGGCTAGTTTCACTGATGCCGGTGAACCTGCGGTGAAGGGACCTGAGATCTCTGGCAGCAAAGTACCAATCATTGCCAGTTCGTCAATTCCTCAGTGAACTTGTTACCACTATGTCCAGGAAGCTTCGTAGATGTAATACTGCAGTTTAATTTATTTGAGTTGTAACTGGAGACAAAACATGGCCCATGGGTATACTTCAACAAGTCATGGGTTGACGCGGGAAAATTATTAACGTCGGCCACAAGACTGAATTGCTTCGAAAGGAACACAATGTAATGCATTTGACGGGATCAGAAGGGTGACGTGAAGTAGGGATGAACCGTTCCGACCGGAACTGTTAAGAAAACCTAATATTAATTTGGAACTGGTTGGAACGGTTCCAATCAATAGTTCTTAACAGTTATAGTTCCGATCAAACATTAAGCGCTAGCGATCATTCAAGCTGTGTACCATGCTACATATTGAGCACGGAACCGATATGAATTTTCTAGCAATTCATTTCCGATGTACCATATAGCTGGAACTGGAACTGGGTTTGGAGCTGTTAATCATCATATCTATACGGTTTGGACACGATTTATTTGGTAAAGAACGATTTTTATCATAGGTCGAAGATTGGCATAAATGCGATTATTGTGCTATCGATTATAGGTGCAAGTTGTTGAGGTTTTCCAGGTATCCCAATCAGTTGCACTCCCGAATTTGTCGATATCTTCCTAAGAGATGCTCGGTATTCCGCGACAATTGTGGATGTTGTACAAGAACTATCAACAGTTGATTGACTGTCGGTGAAATATATTATCTCCAAATACTTGATTTCGCTTTAGAGACACTACAATGGTCTGGGAGACGAAAGGATTAGACTCAGCTGCCGACTTTATTTTCCATCGGTATACACATGAATATGCCCACACTCGAGGCTGGAATTATCACTCGATTCATCCCTGCCAGGAATTTGAGTTGTAAACTCTAAATCCAGCAGAATGTCTCGAGTGATGTAATCAACTTCCGCCGGAGCAGAAACTCTCTGAGATAAAATTTAAGCATGGCCAAACTCTGTTCTTTTTTATGCCGAAATACAATAAATTCTTTCAAAAACAGGATTTGCTTGCTTGCAATCAATAAATTTGTGTGGCAACTGATGATGCACAACATAATAAAGCATGACACGATGCGAGGCTGCAAACCCCAAGAAGTTTCTATGGTTCTTTCTTTCAGAAGTAAAGCGCGTCGAATGCCTTGTGCACCTTTTCTGTTATGTTTTCATTGCATAGTAACTTCAAGCCTAGGATAAAACCTAGATATTTGGCGCATTGATTCAGTTCAATCGGGGCTTCATTCAATTTCGATACGTTTAACCGAGAAACTTTGTACTTTCTTGGAAATTGTACTTGTTCCGCTTTAATGGGACTCACGTTCAACTCGCACTCCCAACCACAACGTAATACTATTTCAAGAAGGTAATTTAATATCTCTGAAAGCGTAGATTTACACCGCAATGGCTATGGGGGCTGCATAAGCAACCCCCTTACAGCCGGCACGTTTTAGCTTCCTCAGATAAACCGTAATAATTCACAGTAGGGGAGAAAGAACTCCACTTTGAGATGTTCCCGTGTTTACCCCTTATCACAAGTGAATATTTTCCAACGAACAGGTTACTACTCTGTATCTGGGGAGCTGCACGATAAAGGATATCAGCCGCATGGCAACATTTAGCAAATAAGTGTGATGAACTGGCAAAAGGCAGATATGGACTATCACCGAGTCTTCGAGGAACTTCGAGGAACGACCGCTAAATCGACTACTCCTGCACGAGTCCTGGGAGAAGATGCGCCGTGGCAGAGTAAGTGCGTGGCTGAATCCAGTCCTGAAGGTATTCAGGAAGTCCGGATGAGAAAGGAGGTGCCAGCTTCTGACCTCAGCAAGTGGGTGACGGTTACCCACAAAAAGAAGAAGAGAAACGTCACCACGGAAAAGGCTCAGAAAGAGGGTACCCCACAGGTTGAAAAGACAGAAGTAGTGAGGGGGAAAAAGCAGAGGAAGAGCAGACGATGACAGCGAGTGGAAAAATAGATGCTATCATCGGGAAACCGGCTTCGGGAGACTTACGCGGACGTCTTGGGGTCTATCGGCCAAAGTGTTTCCCCGGAATGAAACTGATACGCTAGTAAAGCGTCCTTTTCGAAATTGCGCGCTGTGATGACCGCGTGAAATCGCAGGACTCAATCCGGGCCGCCGTAGATGGTCAGACGGACGTCAATTCTGTGACTCCTAGAGTCAAGATCGAGCTGAACAATCTAGAACTCGATTGCCTCACAGTCAGCGAAGAGGTGATATCCGTCATCAAATGAGAAGCTGGAGAGGAAGGAGCCCGAGAAATAAAAACAAAATTCCTCCCCCCTAACACAAGGGAACAAAGAAGAGCCGTGGTGGAGCTGGATGAGGCACCACCATGTATAATCCTCAAGTCTGGTCGATTCCGGATGGGAATGAAAAGCGCCCGAGTGCGAAGGTGGGCTGAAGTGGCACGCTGCTACCAGTGCCTAGGCTACAACCACTCTAGGCGTAGCTGCAAGGGTCTGGACCGGAGTGCCAGCTGCTGCAATTGTGGACCGATTGGTCACCGGGCAGCAGACTTGCTCTATGCAGGCTCTGTACATAATATGAAACATAGCGCCAATGGTGCCAAGCATCTTCTAATGGGATCGAGTGCGTGTGGGGTTTTAAAAGACACACTCGATGACAAGAAAAAGCAGGGAAGGCCATGAAAGTCCTTAAAGGCAACCTGCAGTACTACAGAGCAGCAGGTGACCTCCTCACGTGTGTGTAATAGTTACTCCATAACTTCGGCGCTAAACTTAAAACCTTATGTAGACGCTTTGATTCATTGGGGTCTTCTATGTTGCCACAGAAGGCTCTCCACGAAGTTCTTTCGGCTTTGCGTACGGCATAATTAAAAGCCTTAAGTTTCATTTTATGCACACCTGGTGGTGATTGGTGATTTCCATATTCCACCGAGGGTTTTTACATCTCTAGTCTGCCCGCAAGGTGGTGATTTCCACATTCGATTTAGGTGAGGAAGCTTCACGCTGTTCTAGCTGCAGAGTTGAGAGCACTACCACCGTTAACTGCCTGATCCAGATTCAGGTTGGAATCGATACTCCCTGGAACAAACTCTAGATAAGATCTGTCCAGGGACTGGAATTTTATCCAGTCCGTTATCTGACTACCTGATCAGTTGAGCTACGGGCACCCATATTAACGGATACGTACCTGTGGTCAAAGAATGAGTCTTCGAGGAACAATCATGCAAAAGATGCGTGTGTGTCAGGTAAAATCAAGGACTTTCCTCCGCTTTGATTTGAGGTGAGGAAGGTCGGTTCGCTGTTAACACTTGCGATGCACATATTGTAGGCAAAAATGAAGTAAGAGAGTGCCTCATCTCGACCATTTGTCCTGGAGCTGCCCTGCACTTCATAGTGAGCATTAGAGCTGTCTCCTAAGAGGCACACAAATTCTCGTGGCTGCCGCAACCACATCCTTAACGCAGGGAGGTTTTGTATCATGATCGTGTATCATATAGGAAGAAACAAACCAGCAAGACCTATGGTCGGTTTCCAATACAATAGCCATGCTATTCTTGTCACAGAAATTGTGAAGAACAAATGCATTAAGGATATTTTTGGCAAGAATGCTGACTCATGGTAATGATGATTTACATTGAACTAGATACATATTTTGTTCAAAGTGGCAGCCATTATTGAAATAATTTTATTGGTCACTTATCAAAAACCTGAACAACATCGTTTAGCGTTTAACTACTATCCGGATAAAATGTGCTAACAAATTCCTAACTACTTGGTTTTTTTACGTATGTACTAGCACTTTATGCAAGAAAATTAATAAGACACTAGAAATCATTATATGAAGAATATTTTGCATATGAAGCTAGTCACAGATAAAATGTTTCTAAATATTATTCAAAATGACAAAAAACTTTTGTTTATTCGCTTTGACATGTGGTTTTTCCTTATAAATACGGCGGTCAATCGTAAATTATATAGACGTATCTTCAATTTGGTTGTGGTATAAGAAACCGTTCGATTCGCACCAAACAAAGCACCTACACAATCTCAGTAATATATTCAACTGCTTTTGAATGAATTTTGCTGTAAAGTACGCCTGGTCAAGGAAACATATTATTTATTTTCAAGTTTTCTGGAAGGGGATGGAAAATTTTCCAAAGCAATTTATTTAAGCGGACATAGCACCATCAAATTATCAAAAAGAATATGAAGAATATGTTAGAATAAAGCTTTAAAAACATGACTTTAATAATATATAATTGAAATGCTAAAAAAAAAAATTGTGAGCATATATAGCGAAGCGCACTAAGGTCATTTTTTTCTATGATTTTCGTTCACTTCGCTATACCGCTACATCGGCTTTCTTTAAGTAACATCTGCTTAATATATACATATTGTATAATGCGTTATTCTCTCACATAGCAGCTGTAAAGGTAGAGGGGGACATTTTGGGATACTGGTGTTACCTATACATATATGTTATATATGCCACGCATAGGGCATGCAATCCCGAGATCTCGGGATCCCGATACATTTTGGACATTTTCGGGATCCGGAATTTTTTATCGGGACTCTCGAGATTTCGGGATTGATAAAATTCAATCCATTTTGAGAATTAAAAAAGTTTCGTCATTACGACATGAGGGAACAACCCAAAACTGAATACTAAAAGAAATATCGTTTTATGAAAACGGAGACGCTAAGCGCTCGTTATTACAACTGGCGTATGATTACATGCTTAATATCCCACCAAAAAGTGTAAAACCTTCGATTTTCGAAAATAACACCGCCATATTATTATTTTTCAACCAAATTTTTTTCTTTTAGTTCATTCCAATGCCACTTTGATGCTGATTAAAACCCCATTTTTTTGTTATCGTGCACACCGTGATTTTTTGGTGTTTATTCAAAAAAATTGTAGCAGACGACAGTGGGCCACAAAATATGTTTTAAACATTTTTTTTATAGTATGAGGCAAATAAAGTATATGGACAAAGTTTCATTAAGACATGTATTTTTATTCAATTGAAAATTAGCTTTTGAAAAAAAAAAAATTATATTTGAAGGTGCTGTCTCCTTAAAATAAAGAGGTTACACGAATTAAGATTAGACCGATGGATGCTTCTGAAATACACTAGAAATATTTATATTTTTTTAGTAATTAATTCATTTATATTTAGGACTAAAATAAAATTAAAAATATTTCTGTACGTTTCGGATAATTTTGGCTTAGTGCAAGTCAATTTTAGACGTTACTGGTCGAATTTCAGTTGTTGAAACAGCTTCAACTATAGCTTGGTCATTTCATCGCGATCATAGATAAAATTAGATTATACTCAATCCAATCCTCGGACACATCAAACGTACATTTGTAAGGAGATGAATTTCAAATTTATCTTGACGTCATCAAAAATATATACTCCATGTACCTGAGCCTCCTTCTCAGTTCACTATGTCCGGTTGAAAATAATGCAGCCAAATATTTTCGAAATGACAATCATTTATGTATTAATTTCTACCCAAATATGGTCTCAATTTGCTGTCGAAAACAGAATGCACCGTAGAAAAAGTTTTGAACTAAATGCAACTGAGTGTTTCGCAAATCTGTAGACAGGTATAAATTAACAGTAAATGCACGTCCTTCTATTTTCCCATAAGCTCTGACATGAATTACATCATTAGGTACAGATCATTCCAAAAATCAACATCCATTCCTGACTTTTTGGTTCCCGAAGCATATTTGCCTGGTACGGTTTCCTGCAACGAATCTTCTTGTCCATTATTCCAACAAAAAGAAAGAAATCCTAAATCGATATTTGATCTTCTGCTTATTGGATTTCGAAGGAAAGGATATAACATCCACAGGAAAAGTATTGAAAACAAACTTACGGAAGCCAACAAATGCTGACTGCTATCATCTCCAACTACTATCCTCGTTGCACCTAATGGCAAACTCACTTTCAGTCAGATGATGAATAATAATAATAATGGTGGATCATCTTGCCGATGATGTTAGCACATATAAAATAAATGCAGACACGAGATGATAGGTACTTGCAAGAAAAATGCTGTTTGACTGCTAATACTTGAAGCTATATCAAATTTCAACATTGCCGATTTGTGCCGTCACCATCATCTGCCGTGAACAGCTTCGAGATTCACATCGCGCGTCGTTTCTTAACTTTTTCAATCGAATAACTTCTGTAGCCCTCCATATGTGGATATGTATCTGAACTAGGTTAGGAAATTGTTATTTCCAAGCGGATCTCACTATGATTTGAAAAGAAATTTCTGTTTTGGGTGCTTGCATGAAAACGGATGCAATAACGGAAAGTCAAGTGCATATAGTACACCTGCATGTGAAAAGATGCAATTTAGATGGCGAATTTTCTGAAGTGGATGAATTTCGTTACCGATCATATCTATTTGGATATGATGGTCGTTCTGCATCCTTGCTTCTTGGTGCATGTAGATTGGACCGCCAATATCCAAAACCGATTGAGTTCTTCCTTCGAAATTCGAGCATCATCGAGGATATTCGAGGATTTGAACGGAAATCTGGGATTTTGGTGAAACGAAAATGCATATCGAGGTTGGGGAAAAAAGATTTTGACTGTTAACTTGATGAAATTCAATGGGCTTTCAGAAATGATATGAAAGCCACTATGAAATTAAGTCGATTTTTTTGTTAAAATAAGTTGTGCAGAGAAGTCCGTATGTTTTGTGTAAATCTAGTTTAAGTTTCCGCAACATTGATTCAACGTGAACAAGTTCATGTGATGTCAGAAAGTTACTCGACTGTATCAAATGCTGCCAGTAATGTGTTCGATTTTTTAAACTTGTTCCCCATTTAAACGTCACCTTAACATGGCTCATGGTCTGTTGGCTAAGTCAAGTTCAAAGCCGCGAAAAGATATTAAGATAAAAAAAATGCTTTTAACCCTAGAAAGAATTCGTTATTTTATAGTACTGAAAAGATAAACATGCACCTGAGAGCCGCACAATATTAAAAGCCTATTTATTTACAAACTGAAATAATTATTCTCTTTAATGTAACTTCTATGAGGTTTTAGATTAATAAGAAGTTAATTAAATACAAATTTATATTATTATTTTTATTATTAAGAAAATTATGTAGGGTTTTATAAACCCCTAACGAAAAGTAACAAAAATTAGAAGTATTTATATTTAAGTAGAATTTTTTTTAAATTAGTAACATTTATAGTTTTTTTTCTTACTAATTAATGAATTACTATATATTCAGTCTCAAGTTACAAGAAATACTGAAAAAAAATTATATTTATAGACAATTGTTGCAAACATCTTTTTTATGTTTACCACACACTGTCTTTTTACATTTTGTACATGTCATCTTAGACATTCTTTTCTTTTTAGTTGTACAGAAGTTATAGTAATGCCGAACTTTAGCCGGAGAAGCTTTTTGATTAGTTTGCGGCAGGATATTCTCAATATTTTCTCTGAAACGCCTTGATAAAGTAGGGATTTCCAATCTAGATCTCATCCACGGTGTATACAGTTCAATACTTAGTTTTTTAATATACTCTCTTCGGTTTAATGGTTTGTGTTGTTTTGACAAAACATAGTGTGTGTAAATTACATATGAGTTGACAAAACCTATATTCAATATGCCATAAAACATTGTCATTGGCCATCTATTACTCTTTCTAGAACAAAACATCGAAGAACATATCTGGTAAAATGTGTCGACGCCGCCTTTTGTCTGGTTGTAGAACATAATGATCTCAGGTTTACCAGTTGTAGGATATATAACAGCACCTCCATCACATGAGGACAACATATACACCATCTTCGACGGCTTCGGCTTGTATGATAGTAGGGTCAAAGGTCCATCGAAACAGAATATAGACGTATCCACTGGTCTAGAACGGGTGTGTTTTAGTTCTTCTGGAATTTCCCTTTTGGTTGATCGTACCGTGCCCACAATCGTCAATTTATATGGTTCAGCAAGCAATGATTTTGAGACAGGGATGGACGTGAACCAATTGTCACATGTTATATTGCGGTTGGTACCATGAATTGGCCGTGACAGCTCTTTCCAGTAATATCCGCCTTGTGGTAAACCATTTGTATTTGTAGCTTTTCCAATGTATGGCATTGCATTTATCATATAATTGGTTCCACTATCACTCATCATTGGAATTTTTATACCATACTTTTTTGGTTTATTAGGTATATGCATTCGAAAGGGGCATCTACCGCGAAACCCCAGTAATTGTTCATCAATAGTGACATTACTTCCAGGACAGTAATTCATTTTGCATTGATCCCAAACCTTTCGAACTGGTAGAAACGGATCTTGTTGGCGACGAGCAGGACGTACAGTCTTGTCATCCATTCTTAGACACCTAACAATAAAATCAAAATGGTCTCTGCTCATAGTTGCTGCATATCTCGAGCCCGTAAATGAACTGTCAAACAACTCAACGGTTGATAAATATTATCTTCCATTGGAGCACTGCGAGTAAGTATTCCAATGAAGGCTTTGATCTCAGTAGGATTCGTGGCTACAAATGTCGCACTAGTCATACTATCAGTACGCTTTTTCGATATCTTCACATTTGTCCACTGAACAAGCTCTTGAATGATTTCATCCGTGATAAATAATTCAAAGCATAAAAGTGGTTCAAAAATATTTCGACACATACGACTAGGACCTCTATTACAACGAACTATGTTGATTGCAGATGTTCTTCTACTAATTTAGACGTATACCAAACGTGTTTATTCTTATCTCTAATTACTCTATAAGGCAGAATAACTATGCGGTGATCATGTACAGTATTTTCAGGAGGTGTTGAGGTGTCACCAGGAGGTGTTGAGGTGTTCAAACTTTCATCAATGTCATCATCTATGTACTCGTCATCAGTATCGTTTTGAATATCGTCTTCACTTACATGATCCTCTATTTCGCTATCACTGCCATCATCTGGGCTTTCATCTTCTTGCTCCAAAAAGGAAATTATTTCTCTTTCTTCCAACACTCTTTTCCTCGCCATGATGTAAAGATGTTCCTAAAAACAATTAAAACTAACTAGTAACAGTAACCTAATTTTATATTTACTTTATTTATGTAGAAATAAATAAAAAGTAACAAAAAATAAATCATAAAAATGCATAAAAGTTGCACAGAAGATAAACATGCGCCTCTCGAGCACAACGGGTTGTCATAGTAACGAAACTATGGTACTTACCGAACAGCAGCGGTCGTCCTTCGGCAGCGTTGACCGACGACTGAGTTGGCTTGAAAAAGCAAACTTGTACACGCATTGGATGAAAAAAAATACAGCGATATATCCGTTTCGCGGGCGCCTCTGAGGCGCACGTTATCTTTCTAGGGTTAAAAAGCAGGCACGGACGAAACTAACAATATTTTGCATCTTCTCAAATCAAATATTGTTACATCCACATCTCTCACACTTCTATAAACAACATCATGACTACAATTCGAAGAAGAACAACCGAAAAAGATTCATCCGCCACAAAAATATATTGAACTTACATTTAGGCCAATGACACACAGAGCGGTTTTTGCGAGGCGTTTCCCGAGAGGAAAACCGAGTCGGTATAGTCGTACATTACTTTAGCATTGTGATGACACACACCGCGGTGCGAACCGCCTCTCGGTTTCGGAATCGCGTCGGTTGATGAGAGAAATGACCCACCGACTCGTTTTTCGAGCGTTTTTCGATGAGTTCATTGCTGCGTAGTCCGATCGAGCTGAAATTTTCTGGATGCATTGATGAATGCATGGGATAGGGGAAGGAAAATATGATACTCTGACGTAATTTGTAACTAAACCGACTCGATAAACGCTTCTGAAAACCGCTGTGTGTGGCAGCCGACGCGCCAAACCGAAGCGTTAAACGCTTCGGTGAAACCGAACTGTCTGTCATTGGCCTTAGATACAAAGAAGAGCGCGCATACAAAGTCGTTCAGCCAGCCGGCAATAAATTTGTCGGTGCGTCGTCTACATCGACGTCGCTGTCGTTTAAAACAGAGCAAAATTTACATGAATCATCTCATGCTTTTTTGTCTGTATGAAATCAAATGTTTCTTTTTATTTGGCAACTCGTCGAATTATAATTTAGATAATCATTTAGATAAGATAGAATCAAGCACTGCATATATTTTTGATGTTTCTAAAATTTGTTTTTTTTTTTCATTTCAGGTAAGTGGAAACTGTTCCGTCACTTGCAGTGTGAAAACAATTATCGGATTGTAAAAAGAAGATCATTGTCTATGGTAATATTTAAGTTTAGCTCATTGTCCACTGGTACATATATGATGGATAATTTCTTTTTTTACGTTTTATAACTCCAAGATGAAAAACCTTGCCTGTATGGTTTTTGTTTGTTTTGGTAGTAGAAAAGAACTTTGTTGTTGATAAGAAAGTCTCATAAATCTATAAAGCAAAAGTAAATCATAATCAATGATTATCTCTGTACACCCATTTTAATAATACAATCATATGAAAATTATTTTCAAATCGATACAAATTCATCAGCCAGCTCACTTGATCATCGAAGAACAACACTTGTCTGCACCGACTTCAATGAATCTTAAAACCGGTAACAAATTACCGCACAGCCCTCACCTTGATTCGAAAACCTTGACTTCAAAAGTCTCGCTACTTACCTTCATTTTTCTAACCGCATCATAGCTCACGAAGTTACCGAAGAAGTCGAGGAAAACAACAACAAACGTCTGTCTATCTATAAACTGAAAGCAACTTTTGGAATTTGTTTTCTGGTAAAATACTTATATTTTTGAGGGTCGCCATCTATTAATTTTTTTTTGTGTTGTTCGTTGAGGAATTTTTACACTTGTACTCTATGCGTGACGGAAAAGAATTTAAAATGATAAAAGTGAAGTATGTGCCTCGAATTTAGCTGAGATCTGAGAGGTAAACGTAATTTGAGGCAAATGGAATTTTTAATTTCCAATGAAAATGAGCATGAGATCGAGTGCCATGGTTAAAAGCGCCACGATCGACAATGACTATGATTAGTTGCATTTCGAGCGAAGGCGATAAGCTTTGTGATTTTGATACGAGTTCATTTGAATGATAGCGCCACGCTGAATGACGAAGTGCTCATTGTAGAGATTCAGTATCAGATTTCGGATGAAAAACGGGAAAATGAATAATGAAATTATAATATGTATGTCATATCGATTTATAAATTCAGTATTTACAGCAATTTTTCCCCGATGAAAAGATTGTTTTGAGCTCAAGAAACTATTTGCAATTTGAGTTCACGTTTTAAAAAAAGCTATCAAACAACATTGTCGAAAAACTTTATCAGACATTGATATTTTTATTCTATTTCTTAGAGAAAAACTGTAAGAAAAATTGTCCAGAGTTACAAAAAGGGCTTATCCGAATTGGCCAGAAATTATCGCAGTGCTTAAAACAACCAACAGACATGCAGAGAAAATTGGTATTCCAATAGTCTTGAAAACATGTTGGTTAAAAACTATTGGAATTCATTCAACTGTAGAACAAACCATAAGTTTAAAAGTCATTCTTCCTATTCCTGAAAAAAACGCAGTGCAGCTGGCAACATTTCATTTTCGCAAATATCCCGGTGGTGTAAAACTAAAGTAATACCACGACAACCCTCGTACGGGTCTAAGGGCTGAAGTTGATAGAGAGCTTCATCACAAATTTTCCAATCAATGTGAATACGAGTGTGGAGTGATTAGTTCTACAACTCACTTTGCCCCTGATTAACTCAGATACCTATTGAGAGCTAGGTGAACTCAAAGCTCGGTGCGCGGTCCCTCGTCCGAACCTGGATTCGAGCCAGAGACTACACACATAAGAAGTCAGTGCTCTACCCACTAGGTCACTCAAGCTTTATCTCGGTAGTGTTCTTCCTGCATTATTTACTGGATTCTGCAGATGCTAATGACTCTATTTCCACCAAAACAGCTCTATATCTTAACAACTACCAGCATGTTTCCAGTATGGCTCTAAATTTTGATTTGATGCCCTATTGCCTGTTGATTTGCGGGTAGAGATCCTTCGTCCTGAAACAAAAACGTGGAACTTTGCCTCGTCACTCAACAAAACTTTTTTTCACTCGTAAAATATTCAATTTTTGATAGGCTTAGCTCATTCCATTGGATTTTTATTTTCGGCACTTCAAAATGGTTTTCAACAGCCACGTGACCATGAAGACCTGCTTTTGAAAATGTTGAAACCCGGAAGAGTTCAGTTGTCTTCACACTCATTTGTATTGCAGATGTTGCAGTAATGTGTCTATTGCGTTGAAGAAGTGATCTAAAGTGGTTTTTCTTAGGTTTCCACAAAGAGTTTCATACTGAAAACTTTCGCTGGTCAGTTGTTCTTCTTGGCAGTTTTAATTCCTTCGCAGTTTGACAATTGCTTTGATTTCTTTGATGTTTATTTACCCTCATCAAAGATATCACCCAGTATTACAAAAAGACGATTCACTTGGCGAATTACATCAATGCTCGAAAAAAGGATCGATAAATGATTAGCTTTTCTAGGAATGACTTTAACAACAACTTCGGGTCACAACTTCGACTATTTCTTTCTGAGTGTGCAAGTTATTCGAATGCGCTTCTGAAAGTGGTTTGTGGTGGCATTCAAATAGCCCGGAAAGTGAATATCTACTAAAACCTTCAAGATTTGCGTATTGTTTCAAAATTGACTTGGTGTGTTCCTATAAGATTCTGACGTGATTTTAATTTTGCGCACAGCTCTTTCCAGGATTTCTACCAGACTCTATATTTCCGATTTGTTGAACGTCTCTATGTTTGTTTGAACATTATCTGCAACCAACTACTCTGGCTTATTTGAAGAGTGCCCGTGGTTGGCTTATGGAGTTGGCAATGCATTTACAGCTCGCTGCAGCTTTGCTACCCAGTTAATCTTGGGTGTATAACCTAAACTGCTATCAGCTTCCTGTTCAAATATCTCCCAGATACTGTGCCTGAGGCTACAAACCTGGTGAGAACTCCAAGTTGAACTAAAATTCAGAGTGAAGTTTATGTATCCATGATCAGGGAATGAACTTTCCAGTTCCCTATCAGTTGCGGATTCCACCCACTGTGTAGAGTGATTTCTAACACGCGCTAAGAAGTCTTCTATAAGTAGAATCATTTCTCAGTTTTTTTCTCTAATTTCTTGGATGACCTTATTACCCCAACCAGCTATTTCTTCAATCGTTGGTAGTTTTCCCACCTCGAGCGGAGTGGCCCTGTCGTGTGCCATTTAAACGGATGCTCCTTACTCACACGCCAGGACGATTTGGTAATTTGTGCTAAGCATGAATATCCTTCCTCACCAAAACGCCCGTTCTTATCTTGGCCACTGCAGTGGAAAAAAAAAGATTGAACTTCTACGACACCATTCCAGACACCCGACGTTTCGCAGAGATTCAAGTTTCCTGAACTAGTGCCACATCAAACTTACCTTCGTGAAGAGTCATCAGTAGTTCGGTCGAAGCTAACCTTCTGTTCTGCCCGATTTTCAGAGTTAGCCGTGACATCCTTTTTACTCTGCAACTTAACTAGCTGGTGACTGTCTATTGTTCCCTTTGAGTGAACCATGCCCAGATCCCTCCCAATTTCGTCTGTCTCCAGTTGTTGAATTCATCATCTTTTGGAGTACGCTTCTTCAGGCACAGATAAACGCTGACTACACCACACGCCTGTACACCTGCCACTACCCCCTCCAATGGCTTCTTAACGTCTAGGATCTTTCAAACCTGCTTTGGAAGATCCGGATTCAGCTTTCGCAGCTGTTTTCGAGCCACTTCTGGTTCCTCTACGCACGGTATTACCACCTTCACTCTAGGTAGTGTTGTAACGCTCCCTCTGCCCAATGTGTCTGAAAGATAACTATTGAGCTACTGGTTTACTCCATTGCAACGTTAGCTCGTCGTTGCTTTCGATGATCTTAGTACTTCATAGCCAGCCTACCCCGTCAAACCAAGACAATGTCAATCCAGGATGGTTCTTCATCCGGTCAATCATCGTATTGAGCAGGCCTGACTCTACGATCTTTCGTTTTTCAAGCGATGGCTTTGGTTGCTCGAAGGCTGCTACTCCACTTCGGGAAAAGATGCGAAATAATGTTCTTGAAATGAAGTGACTGGGAACACCAAGATGTCTCCGAGATTTTGTTACAGGCTACAGATATTAGATCTGGAGCTAGCATCGATCTGCAATCATCGAATAACAGGTGGGCTTTCTGTTATTTGTTTTTGTTGAAAGCACGTTTCTGAGAGTTGCGTGCTTGCTACGGGTAATCAGTGCTAGTGTAGGTGCGGTTTAGCCAAATCGCTAGGTACCACGATACTTCTTGATTAAAGGATTGAGAATTGTGGAACTTCTTCTTGACCATTCTCGTTTTTTGGTCGCATGGTCACTGGCTTCTCAACCTTTGCGAACCTCTGCTTTTTCTTTGCTAGCTTCTTGGCCAAGCTCTGCTCTACTTTATTATGGAAGCAGTGGTATACCCGAAGTATTTGCTGCCGTTTGCTACTGTCGTCATAGCCCAGCCAGCGCTTTCCTACCCTCATTGCTTGGTTTTGACCTGTTTCTCTTCTGGGGTCTAGCGCCCTTGTCTCTGGCAAGAGATTTGGGAAATCCCTCCTCTATTTCGGTCGAAATCATGCTCTCCAAATTCCAGTCTACATGTACTCTGGTATCCATGAGCAATCGCTTCGCGTGGCTTAAATGGCTGCCAGGGAAGTTTCCTGCTTCTATCAATATTTGTGTTATTGATCCAGAAAAGTAGTTTTAAGTAAGGTTGCTAAATGTAAATATTAAAGTAGCTACGAACGAATTTCTTGTCAAAACATGGCTCTGATGTAACTGATCCCTTTTAAAGACGTCATAGAAAAAGGCATTGTGAATACAGATTGAAATATCAGGTATGTGATTTGGTACGAAACCAAGTGCAAAATAAGTAGTTAGTACAACGATGCATTAAACAAGAAAACCCAACACGTTTGTAAAAACTGCGAAAAAAGGGTAAACTATGGATGGTGTTATATAAAAATAAGTCGAGCAAAGCTGTTCCGCTACTTGGGAATTAAAGGTGATAAAGATTCAATTTTCACAATCAGAATTTACAGGAGCATGATATGATTAGTTCCACGCCCTCACTACACCCCCACATAGAGCTAGGTTAACTGAAAGCTTAGTTTACCGCAAGCCGTTCATACCTAGACTCGGACCAGGGATCCCACACATTATGAGCCAGTGTTTTGCCCACTAGAATTTCACCAGAGATTCAGCACGGCCGCGAGATGAGATACGTGTGGTGCCAGATGCATGACCATAAAGCCTCGCGCCACGCCATCAATTTAAGTTGTCCTATTAGATCTTTCATGTTACAATAGCTCGCGATGTGTCAGGTCACGTTGCACGTGCTACACGCGTCTAATCTTGCGGCTTGGAGTTGTTAATATTCAAGGCTAGTATTTAGCTATAAATCTGTAAGTATCCAGCTGCAAGAGGTGGGAGATGGAACAGGCAGGACACCATCGAGCACATTCTCTGCGATTGTCCGGCCCTAAATAATAAACGTCTCAACATTTTTGGTTCTTACCACTTTCAAAAGTTAGCAGAGGTAGCTGGTACCGTCAAGTTAAGTCAGCTGATTCAGTTTGGCGAAGCGGTCACTTGGCAGCTCTAACAAGCCAGCGGAGGGTTGCAAATAGGTCCAAACTGGTAACCTAATGCTAACCGTGTAACCAGCAACCCTCTTTACAACCCAATCTATGTAGTCGTAAATAAAAGTACAAATTTCGCAAAAATTATGTTTTTCATACTATCTATACACGTCCCCTTATCAAATATAAGAAGAGACTATGCCTGTCATTTGATTGCTTCTAAATATATATAAATACACTTTTATGCATTTAAATAGATATAAATACATTTTTATGCTTTTAAAGCAGTCAACATTACCAAAACACATGCAAATGAAACACAACAACTATCCCCAAAGATGGATGTTTTATTAATAGCAATCTAACTAACAATCTTTAATTAATCTTTAATAGAAGATTACCTCAATGAACATCATAAAGCTTCTATGGTTTATGATGTTCATATATAACTATATTCATGGATACCTATATCTATAGGTATTCATGAATATAGATACGTATTACATATTCGCCGAATAGTAATAATGTACGTTGTCGGTGACATTATTCTGTTTTGAAACTTTTGCTGCAGGATGCAAAATAAATTAGTTCTGAAGAAAGAGCACTAAAAAACACATAGGGAATTTTAGTGTGTTTTCTATGAAGTGGATATGATGAATTGTTGCTTTTTCAGATAGCTAGATGTAATTTAATTATCGCTAGGAGCTATAATGGATTTAAGAGATAATACAAAAATATTAGACGGTGCTCCAAAAAATAGTACAAAGTTGGTTCCTAAAAACACTGAAATTATGTTTTCAATTAAAAAAAAAATGTTACAGTCAAATCTCATAACACATTTTAATGTAAATGAATCCTATTTCACTTTTTTGAAAAACATATACATATATCTTCATTTGCATTCAAAACTTCATCTACCATCTACAGTGCATAACTGAATTATGCAAATAGCTGAACTATAATTCCAACTTCTGACCTAAATTAGTTTGTTTCCTTCCTTTGAACCGAACCGAATACAAACGAGCCTCGAAGTAATAGCAGTAGTCTGTACTAACTACAGGAACCTGTATACATTTTCGCAACCGAAGTAGATACCATAACAGCAACCACATTTCTATGTCAACAAGAACAGTAGCAATTCAGCAATTGACCCAACTATGTATGCAGTTTTCAGTGAACTCAAGGATGCACAGGTGAAATAAAATGGAAGTATGAATGCAATTTCCAGCAATATGCATGTGGTATCCATATGTCACAATAACAATAATGAAAACTACAAAGTCCAAGTGAGAATTAAACGCACGTTCGTGTTGTATAGGATCCATGCAAACGTACTTTCGAATGCGAATTATCACTCTGCCAGTTAATTATGACTGCGGTGCACTGGTTTGAGATGATTGAACAATTATAGAGAACGCTCCCTTGTCAAATAACTTGAATAAGTCGGTAAGTCATATGATGTGTGTATGTGCTGTATTTAAAATTGATGTACTGAGGAGACATAAAATTCCAAGGATCTGAATGAGCAGCATTCTGTGCTGGGTGTTTTCGTGTCAGGGAATCTTTTTTCAAATCAGAATAAAAGCACAGTACATACATATATCGGTTGAATTGCTTATGGAACGAAACGAACTGCGAGTTATAGATGGTGAAAAATGATTGGCTTAAGGGGAGATATACATCTAGGAGCCGGAAAAAAGGTCATTTTTGTGCATTTTTTTAAGGAAAACCACAGTCAAAACCATTTATAGCGACACCGCATACAATGTACAATCTGATATAGCAAACAAAATAGGCGGCACCGTTAAGTATTACCAACAGAAAATTGAAAAAAGGTTGCTTATAAAGAACACATCGGTTAAAGCGAAAATATCGGCTAGAACGGTCATATTGGTTGGTACAGTAGCTATGGAAATATTGGCTGCAGCGTACATTTTTTAGTTTTGGTGTTCAAAGAAATCAAAACGAAGGCTTTGTTTACTTTACAACAGTTCACGCTAGCAGTTATACAATACAGTTGTCTCGTAACATTATAATCGAAAACATGTCGCGACAACAGTTTGAAATCGAAGAGCAATTTACAATGATTTGAGTAGTCTATGCTTTTAGCAACGGCTGAAGCTTTTGCCGTTATTCTTAAAAAGGAATAATTCAAGTGCAAAGCGTTTTGGCTTCAACGTTTCCGAGCTCGCCATAATATTGTTTGTGGAAAGATTTGAGGAGAATCAGCTGCTGTTGATCGTTCAATGACAAATGATTGTACTGAAAATGTGTGGCCAAAACTCAGACTCGGCTATTCTGACGAAGAAATCTTCAATGCGGATAAGATGTTGCTATGCTAGATGTTGCTAGATGTTGCATCTGATCATTCTCCAAAATTTAAAGGAGAGAGACATGTTCTGGCGGCAAACTTTCGAAAGAGCGAATAACAGTTTCTGTTGCAGCTAACATGTCAGGTTCGATTAAAAGAAAACTTTTGGTCATCGGGAAAAGTCAAATGCCGCGGTGCTTTAAAGGTGTAAAAAATCTACCTGTTGAATATTATTTTAACTAAAAGCCTGGATCACATCAGCAATTTTCAAAAACACTTTGATAAAATGGGATTATGAACTTTCAAATCAAAACAAGCATATCATTTTGATTGTCAACAACTGCCCTCCAGTTGAAGCATTGAAACAAATCAAACTCATTTTCCTGCCATCAAATTGCACTTCTGTTCTACAACTAATGGATCAGGGAGTTATTAGAAGCCTCAAAATGTCCTTCCGAAAAGAACTAGTACTGAAAATCATCGAAAAAACAGAAAACAATGACAGTTCAAAAGTTATCATTCTTGATGCTACATTAATGGTATCAAAGGCATGGGACACAATGCAAAAACGATAATCAATTGTTTTCGTGCTTCCGGTTTAACTAAAGGCGTTCAGCTGGAAATCGGAAATGGAGGTAATACGCGCAGAGATTTACAAGATGCTATTTCTCTTCTGGATTCAGACTGTTTCGCTGATGACAATGTAAAAGTGGATGATGAAATCACTACATGTGAAGAATTGTCCGATGTTGATATCAACCATATTACCGAAGAAGCACATTTATCTAGCGATGATTGTCAAGAATACGAGGATTTTGTAGCCGTGGCTGAAGCATATGCTGCTTGTTCCATCTTGAGAGCGTTTGTTCAAACTACCGATACTTACCAAAGCACAAAAGAAGCAGTCTTGGTTATTTCAAATTCAATTGAAAAAACATTTCTTCCAGAAGTAAATGAGAGGCGGCAAAAATAACGGACTTTTTCTCAAATTTACCATGATTTATTATTTTGTCACTATTTTTTCATACTTTTGCATTTTTGTATATGAATATAACACATTTGATTTGGTAACGCAATAAATTTTGAATATTATTTACTGCATATCTTACTTTTCTCAACATTATTCTTCTATGTAAGGATATTCAATTTAGCTAACGTAAGTATAATACAAAAATGCTTTTTCTTAAATTCTTTATACGATTTGCTTTAAATTATATGCAAAAAATTGTACGGTATACTTGTATGTAAGGTTTCCTAAAATTTGAAATAAATTGAGTGCATTGACCGCTTATTACAAACAGTTCGTTGTAGCTGATACTACCTTTTAAAACGAACACTGTCTACAACGTATAAAAATTGAAGCCCCTTGATGTTTGTTATAAACGGTTTTGACTGTATTTGAAATTCGTTTGCCGCAATTTCAATCAATACCTAAAACTAAATTCTCTAATATACTCTATTCAAGCAATGCCTTCTAGAAGTACGGGCCGTCAGGCTACGTAATCGTTGTCGCTGTGACGTCATGGCGATAGGCAATTTTGACATTTCCACGAGGCAGTGCCGACAGACATGGAGATCTCACTTGCGGTTTTTAAGCTAAAATATGATTAAAACGTTAGTTTTTTGTGCGTGGACGCGTTGTAGCAATAATATTTAGTCATAACTTGAATTTTGTGTCAATCAATTGTATCGACAGTGACTCGACACAAAACGTCACATAACCTAACACCAACCGATAAACATTTCGTAGCGAATTTTTCCAATTCTACCGCACGCACCGCATTAATTTGTGTTTTAGCTGTTCACTAGCTCTGTTCCGCGGATCTCACTTTGTTTTCACTTCAACACAACCTGTCCAATTTACGATTTCCCGCGGACGTCCCAAAAGACTGCGTGTGTTTTTCACGACATTTTGGCCTATTGCTGTGACGTCATCATTCTGCATGACGGCCCGTACTTCTAGGAGGCATTGATTCAAGATAGAAAGGCAAAGTGTTCGATCTCTCTAAATTATCCATTTCTCAGTTATTTTTCAATATTTTATCTACATATATTTAAATAACAGCTTCGAACAAATTATTCGTCATAACAAATAATACTTGAGACATATTTCAGTAAAACAATATGCACAGTCATTCATTATTCATCTTAATTACGCTCACTTGTCTACCAGCTTTTACAAACCGTTAGATGAACTATGGTTCTGTGTGAAGTCAATTGCATAATACATCGCTAGAAAATTTTGCAAAGAAAAATTTCGAACTAACGTAGAGTACATAAAAAGATACCGTTATTTTTTCTTCTATGAATGACAAACACAGCTTAGCAAGTAAAATGCACATGTTCATTCATAATATACTTAGCATCATTCGTAATGAGTGCTAATTGACTGTTGTATGTATAATACTAGATATTTTTAAGTGTTAGAAAAATAATATTTCAATGTGAAAATCAGCCTTTGTTTTGAAAATTACTAAGCATTTGACACAAGCAGTTTAATAGTAAATTGATTACTGCTAACGCGGTGCTTTAGATAGAGAGTGATTGGAAAAAAATCCACATCCGTAACTAAATGAAATTTTCAATCGCTTGTACAAAAGTGTCGTTCCATATTTTTCCCACTCTTCGTCTGAAGTTGCATAAACTCAGATTATTGTTTCTATCTTCTAAATGTTATTTATCAATGACAATATGACAATATTTTCATGAAATTCTCTCCTCCATGCTAACGACATGTGTTAAGGGGGTATTCTAGTCTAGAAAAAATAAAATAATCAGCTTTGGTAAAAGAATTTTAACAGATATTTATTCTTTTTTTAAGAATACATGAAAACAATTCCAAAAAAAAAATATTTCAAATTTCGAAAAATTGCCGGCTGGTTAACAGGCGGGTAAAATATCGCGTACCAAAAATAAGTTATTTCGCAAAACAGCTTTAAAAAAGTATTTTTTTTTTCTTTTCTTTCAGTTTTTAATTTTAAAAAAAATAGGGTTGATTTTGACATAAATCTGCTAGGGGCGAAATAAGGTTATATAGAAAAGGTTCGGACCAAATTTCAAGTAAATCGGTTCATTACAACTTGAGATATTATATCAACCGTGTTGAAAAAGAGAAAAACGCTTTTAAGAATTTGAGCAGTCTCAATATCTCAGTGGTGCGTTATACTTACATTTCGTTAATGTGAAAAATGTGAATTTTCCGAACTTCTTTCTGCTAAACGAGCAGTTCTAGCTTCCTTAGAAGCATCGGAAGTTCGTAGCTCAGAGCGATCTATCTGGGTCTCGACCCGTCTCATTGCGAACGTTTGGGCCTCTGGACCAATAGTAATTACCATGACGCTCATGATTTTTAAAATTGGTAAAAAGCCTTCATTAAAAATGCAAACAGTTATACAATTTGCAATTTCAATTGTCCTCCTTCCTGCATGTATGTATATGTTTCGGTGCAAAAGTCCAGAACTTGACGATTCATTATTATTTTAAATTTTTACGCCCAAACGTCGGCGTAATAAGCTCTGTGAAGACAAATTTTCATATATTGGCTTGATTATTTTTATTAGTTTATCACTAAAATCGAAATTTTCGAGGACATACTCATCTAATGTTCCCTCAGCCACTACTTTTTACCATTTACACCAGCTTGTTGGACCAGGTGGGTAATACATGTGTTGTGGGTTTTTATCGGTGGAACTTTTGTGATAATAAACTGCCCATAATTCGTTCTTCATGTTCTGAATTGAATCTGGGTTCCGGTGAATTGCTATCCATAGTATAAAGCTAGTTAATTAATAACTTTATCTGTTAATTTGCCATCGCCTCAGCCGTCAAGACCTTTGTAATCTTTTTAAGGGGTTATTCTACTGTTAAACGGGTAAAAAGCAGTATCATTTTAAAAGTGTTGTAAAAAAAAACTATTAAAGATATCAATTTGAAATTTTGCATGCATCTTTATTAACAAAAGGAGTATAAAATCGCATAGTTGAATTTTTCAAAAAAACAAAATGGCGGCTTCTGTATGCAATTGATGGAGCGCGCGCTGACGGCCAGAGTCCATTGCGCGGCACATTGCCCAGGCCGTCCAGGTGATCTGCAATCAATTTAACGATAAAATTCTATTAGTTTAGCTACAAACACACAAAGTGAACCTAAATTGAGCCATAAAAATTGAAATCTGGTTATTTGGGAGCACTTTTTTCATCGAAATAAACGTCCAAAATCGAGTTATCTATTTTCCAACACTTGTCAAATCGCGAAAATTTAATATTTATGGCTCAATTTGGGTTCACTTTGTGTGTTTTTAGCTAAACTAATAGAATTTCAGCGTTAAATTGATTGCAGATCACCTGGACGACCTGTGCAATGTGCCGCGCAATCGACTCTGGCCGTCAGCGTGCGCTCCATCAATTGCATACAGAAGCCGCCATTTTGTTTTTTTGAAAAATTCAACTATACGATTTTATACTCTTTTTGTTAGTAAGGATGCGTGCAAAATTTCAAATTGATATCTCTAATAGTTTTTTTTTCACAACACTTTTAAAATGATACTGCTTTTTACCCGTTTAACAGTAGAATAACCCCTTAACTCTACGTAGCTTTGAGTCCCTACGATTTTGTACATGTCCTACACACTCCTTTTTTTCACTACAAGATACTCCTATATATTTCACATACTCCTACTGACTCCTATATATATTTCACATACTTGATTCCATACTCCTCTACCGATCTATCAAATATTTCAATCACAGCGTCAACCTCCATTTTTCCGGCACTTACCTTATGATTTATTGTGCAAGCAGTGCATAACGACAAAAAACACGTTTAAGCAGGTATACCCTTGATTGTCAAATTGGAGGGGAAATACTTGGATTTGACAGTGAAGAGATGAAAATTTACCACCATCCTCTTCAATGTATATCTTATGGGCATGCCCACTCCATTTTCACTATCTCAGTGTGTGCAAGAATCTTGCTGTTCTTCATACCAATATTCGTAGGCATCGATATCAGAATTTTTTAATTTTTCCATACATTGCGACCTTGCCAAAAACTTGATTTCACTATTGCATTGACAACTTTCTTGGAACTTCGAAAAGTGTACCATCTCCAAAAATGGTCAAGTGTGTTGTTTTCTTCTTCAACAGCTTTTGAAATAATTTGATTCTAAACTGCTGATGCGGTCGAATATGAATTGTCAAGGCAACTGTAGTATATACCTATTGTCAAACTTTGAGAAATATCCATTATACTGCAAAATATATTTATGCCTTCTCTTCCGACTCCTAAAAGTCTCATAGTTGTTACAATTCTTCGGTTTATTTCAAAGGCTTTATTATTGAATGGAGATGATTGAATAAATCGTATATCTTCAATCTCATAAGTATTTAAATTGTGCAACATATTTAATATGTGGAAGATATATAAAAGAATTTAATCCTTTTTTAAAATACAAAGTGAAACTAGTAAATAAAAGTGAAATAAGTGATCCTGGTCACTACGAATCTAGTAACCTTTACACTTCAAATGGTCTAGGTAAAATTATTGCCTCCGTATTTTTTAACTCCCATTTTCGGTTTTGATAACAACAAAATAAATGCAATACTCCTGTACATAGGCATATAAAGAATTCTGCAGGAAAAATGGCAAGGCGTTGCTTGAGAATTGATTCTGGAAGTACTACATTATTCACGAAGCTCCATTACTAACAATGTAATCGAGTTTGTCGAGTAAGCGATCAAGTAACAACTTACCCACTGCATTACCTTTCTTAAAAAGTAACGCAGTAGGTAACTTGTTGCTTATTTCTACGAGCAAGTGAGGCTGCGTAGCCACAATTTTTATTAGAATACTGAGCAATTCTTATGCACGCAGTTCCAAAAAATTGTATGTTTCAACAGTGCGACTTATATTGTGCTAGTGATGTAAACGCGTGTTCGATTTTTCTATTGAAATATAGGTTTCAAATAGTGTATTTTGAATAATGCTGGAATATTTTCATTTTATATCCTTGTTTTGATAAATAAAATTTATTAACTTTATAGTGATATTTGCTCTTTTACTTGTCTTTTTTCATTCATGAAATCTGTGTCTATATATTTTGTTAAAACTTTGTACTTATTTATTTTTCAACTAAAGGAATCAGCGTCATTGGTGTGGTACACTCCGAATTAGACTTTGATTTCCATCACGCATACTCGTACGTTTTCGAGATGATTATTTACAATTTTCGTAGTTTTCACCATATATCAACGTACCATATCACCACTTCTGTAATGTATTACAGCATATCTCTTACTGAATTGATTTTCTATGATCACTTGCACTCCAATGTAACTGTTTCCGTAACTAGTACAAAATAGAATCACAACACATTACCTTCTATGACATAATGAGTTAAATGTAATGCAGAAATTATATTGGAAGCGCTTACCTTGGTAATTAGTTACCATTACCTAGAAGTAGTTACGAATCGTATGCTGAATGACTTACTGAAGCTACAGGGAATGGACACGCAATCACAATGCATGAATCCGTACGTGAATGAAGCAATTTTAATACATATGCAATTTTACACTCTGTAAAACAGCTTTCCCCTCAATGCCGCACGCACCACCCCTTAGCGCTGTAGGCTCTCTATGTAAACATTCATTTCAATCCATCCGATCTACGGGGTGGTTGGGATAACGGGGAAAACAATACGTGGACACAAATTTCTAAATACATCAACTTTTCTGAATGAAATTTGTTGTTGTTTTACACAAACACATTGCGACCAGAGGTCGAAAATTGGTTCATTTCTCTCGGCCCATTTCGTATCCATTCTTCTTATATCTATGCTCCTGTACTATTTACTTAAAAAAGAAGTATATTTCTTTAATCATTCCAATTCAAACATACCCACTATAAGCACAGATAAGCAAATGTCAAACATTAAACTTGAAAGCTTTGTAATAAATCCTCTACAGAAATTTAACATACAAATAACGTGCTATGTTAAACAACAAATTCATTACAGCAATCATAGACACAAATAACATTCTTAAGGTCTAGACAGACAGGCACTTAAACTACTAATTTACTAATTTATATCTAAATTAGTAATTTAAAAGTTACTGACACAGCCCTTGCGTTGATGATGAATACTGTCGCTGACTGTCTGTCACTCAAAGCAATTATTTTTTGAAAAATGGAAAATTTGAAAGTGTTTTAAGTGAATGTTGCTTTTTTTATGTTCTAATTAATGAAGTTGAAGTACAAAACGCGCAACAACTACATTAAAATTCTTCAAATATATAGCATTTAAATCTGTTAGCGAAACAGAAACTGAAAAGAAACCGCTACAATTTATGTTGCGTCAATGCACAAAAATGTATGGGTTGTTTAGCGGGTGGATAAACAAAGGTTTTTTTTAATTTGTCTACCCAAAAACACACAGTGAGCTGAACAGTGTCCACCCGCGCTCCTACTTGGGAACATTCATTGTAAATTTTTTTATGTGCATCAATTGTGTAATGTATGTTATTCGATGTATGCAAATACAATATCATGGAACGTGCATTGAGGCAAAATCACTTCAGTGTTTTTTATAGTGTTATGATCATAGAATTGTTACTGCCACTGTCACAAAACCAATGGTTCTTGGTAGCCAGAATGTTCAAAATAAAGCCAACGATACCCACGTATCTTCTACATGGCAAAATATATGTTTAGAATTTATAATTTAAAAGTAACCAGATCTAAAACAAATATTTCTCGTTAAATATACATTACATTCATGAATAAAGTTGGTTTCGATTGCTAAGCCATAAATCTTAAGAGGCGACCATTAAGACTAAGGAATAAAAAATGTAAGAGAATGTTCATTGCGAAATTATCTTTCCTTTCGTGATTCCAAATCACTTCTCTTATTTTGTAAAGCGGCTGCTAGCTCACCAGACAAAAGACATCTGCAGCTTAGTGCAAAACCGAAAATTTTTACCCTGAATCTTATTACAGTAGCATATTTCAATGCGCTGCAATGAGCTGTATGTTCTGGTTTCGATACACGATGCTTGAGGCTTTGACTAAAACGCATGAGTTTCCATTGCGTTGCTGTTAAGTTACTTTCAAAGCAGTGTACTTTGGGCTGTTAAACGGTAAAACTATTTCGCATATAGCATTAATAGCATTTTTTTTATATTTTTAATATTATCACAGATTTTGAATATTGGATAATAGCACAAAATCAAATGATTTGTTTTGAATTCAAATATATAATGTCAAAATGTTTTCCCTGTGTAAGGAATATTTAGGAATGGAAGGACTGCCTCGTTTTCGTCCAATGTCGAGCCGTCCCTGCACCGTATGGCGTGTAATGTAGTCGGAAATATTCAAATCAAAGGAAATATGAACAGATACAGCGTGGGCCAATCACAAGTTTATTTTTAAAAATGCAATAAAATGAGCAAAATTTATTTTTTCCTATGTATTATGGCTTTATTAGTAAGAGTAAACATTTCCATTAATGATGGAACACAATTGCGTTCAAATGGCTGGCTTCGCAGTAGCGCATTCTGTCACTCCAATTTTCCAAGACCTTATTGATGGTTTCGGGCTGTAGCTCACGGGTTGCTTGAATGATATTGGCCTTAAGTGCTTGAATCGTTTCTATTAGGTTGCTGCAGATGAAATGGCCGATTTAGTAATACATTTTTAAACAGCTGTAACTTTTTATAAAGACAATTTATTTGATCAAAATAGGTACCAATAGATGCAAAATACTTTTCCCAACGAGATACAAGTACATTTATTCCAGTTTTGTAGAAGTCCGAGTTTCTGGCTCGAAGGAACTCTTCGAAGGCATTTTTGACAGCAGCTTCATTATTAAATCTTTTTCCTGTCAAAAAGTGATCCAAATGTTTAAAGAAATGGTAATCTGTTGGTGAGAGGCCTGGTGAATATGGAGGGTGAGAAAGAGTCTCATAGCACAACTCGTTTAATTTTTTGACCGTTTTTCTCGATACATGAGGTCGTGCGTTATCATGAAGCAGTATCACACCATCCCTATTGAGAAGCCTATCAATTTCTGATGCATTTCATCCAGTTGAGCACAGTATTTCTCAGCATTGATGGTTTCGCCAGGTATCAGGAACGAATAGAGGATAACTCCAGCTACAGACCACCAAACAGTTACCATTATTTTCTTTGGATGAAGGCTTGGTTTCGGCATGTGTCTTGGCGCTTCATCGGCATCTAACTGTTGCGCCGACTGGCGGCGATTATCGTATAAAATCCACTTTTCATCGCAAGTCACAATTCGGTGCAAGAACGGCTCCTTTTTGTTGCGGGAGAGAAGAAAACTTAAAATCTCCATTTGACACGTCATGTTTTGCTCTGTAGAATCATGCGGAACCCATTTGTCAAACGTTTTCATTTATCCAAGTTGTTGCAAGTGGTGGTAAACAGTCGAATTGTGAACGCCTAGTTTCTCGGCAAGATCCCTTATGATTTGGCTAATGCACGCAGCTCGTCGTTATCGATCGATGGTCCTGGGTGTCCACGTGGCTCACTTCCAAGGTCCATATCTCCGGATTAACATTTTTCGAACCACCGCTGAGTGGCTCATTCGACCCAAATTTGGGCCTGTATCAGGCCCAAATGCGCTGTTGATATTCCTCGTTGCTTCCGTTGCGTTGTGCTCTAATTTAAATTCGGATAGTAAAAGTAGCCGTTTTTGATTCACTTCCATGTTCTTTTTCTTTTTTTGTTTTTACGATCACTATGAAATGCAAAACAGAAATGACTCCATAAACCAAGGTAGCAGTATTTATACTTCAATATGTCATATCATTTGCGCCGCCTTGTACCAACATAATACACTAAAATTGCAGCCAACTTTATGTCATTGCTAAATCGGCCATTTCATCTGCAGCAACCTAATAGATTGTTGGCATAATATCGGTCCTTCACGGTTTCTCACAAAAAAAGTCCAAAGGGGTCAAATCGCAGCTCTGAGGCGGCCAATTGACATCGCCAAGACGGCTGATAACACGAATTGAGAATTTGGCGCGGAAAAATGGATTGTGGAATGAACTCTGTGAGATGGCGCGCCATCCTGCATGAACCAGAGGTCGTCCGAATCCATGTCTTCAATTTCAGTAAACAAAAAAAGTCGGATGACATGGCTCTGTAACGTTCACCGTTGACTGAAACGTTGTTCCCAGCCTCATTTTCGAAGAAAAATGGTCCAATGATGCCACCACTCCACAATCCGCACCAAACTGTCACTCTCTGTAGATGCATTGGCTTCTCGACAATAACGTGCGGGTTTTGATGATTTTTCGCCCAAAACCGTTGTCCAATTCAAGCTGCTCTAAGGCCCAAATTGCGAAGCGATAACGAAGCGGATGGTCGTGCGCCTTCAATTGCTGAGTCAATTGGACTTTGTAAGCGAATAATCGGAGATCTTTGTGCAGAATTTGTGTTAAATGTTGAGCTGTTGAGATCGACGGCGACTTGATGTTCGTGGAGTGTCTCACACTCTCGGTTACACGAGCCACATTCTCGTCTGTGCGCACCGTAAGATGCCGGGGCCATGAGTGTTGTCCACTAGCATGCCAGTCTCACGAACTTTTTGCACAAACTTGCGTACAACAGTCGCGGTGGGTGCTTCATTTCGGTCAAAACTAATTTTGAAAAAACGAACTGTTTGGGCTACACAGCACTCACTTTGGAAATAAGTTTTCAATATTTCCCAAAGTTGTTCAAGCGTAAAGCGACCCATTTCGTTCCGCGGTGGTATGATACTGACTTTCTGTTAAGATTTCGTCCGGAAAACAGTTTCCAGTGTCAAAATAACCTATGATTTAAAAAGAAACCACTAGATGGCTCATCACGTATAGGGTGGCGCAGAATTAATCATCCAATTTTGTTTTTTGAATAACTTTTTTACTAAATAAAAAAATGATTTTGAGTGATTGGAAATCTTTATTTATCTTTATGTTTTTTGCAGCTATCTAGCTTACAAATGAGTTCTTTAGTTGCAAAATGAGACTCAAGCGATTTTTTACGAAACTGAGTTAAACACCATTTCTTATAGGAAATCTTCTCAGGAATCGATTTGTGCACTTTATTTTATCCCAAACCCAGTCTAAATGCCTTAAAAAGTGATTTGAAAAACAGCCTTATTTCCAAAACGCGACCTGAACAGAGATTTTTTCTTTCAAAATGCCGTCTAATATTTTGAACGGTTTGGTTCCAAAAAGCGACTCAAACCTTAGCAATGTCGGAAACGGTTCTTGTTATTTTTTCCAAAAACCGACCTAATGCTCTAACTTTAAGAAAAGGCTAAACTTCTGTTGGTCACATATTTTTAAATGGTTATTTTTATTATTAATCTTGTTTTAAATTAAGCGGGCTTTTTCTAGAATGATAAGAAATATTTCAAAGTTGGCCATACTGATTGCGACTTCACATTTTTGTTCTTAGAAATCGTGCGCCGACACATTAAATGTGTGCGTTGACTGAAGTTGTGTCATTTTACTTCTATGCTGATTGATCAATTGTTTATCTTTTTATCGTTGTGTGTTTATTACTTTTTAATTTGGTTATGTTTGAAAGAGAAATTATAAGGATTCAAATTGTGGAAGCTGATTTTGGGAAATACAGGCAAAAATAAAAAATTAAAAAAATATAATTGCTTTTGTTTTGTTCCAAAACCCGACTCCAACATGAAGTTTCGTTCCAAAACCACACCTGAAGGCGATTTTGCTCCAAAACGCGACCTGATGAACTGTAAATGCGAATTAATTAATATTTAACATAATCCATAGTTTATGAAAATTTGTAATATTGTGTAGTTTTTTATTTTCAATTTATTAAAAAAAAAATTGGTTTGATATATTGACCAGGAAAGAAAATATAGTTTTTTGCTGTTTCTGAAAAGTTTTCAAAAACCTTTCAGTCTCATTTTGCAACTAAAGAACTCAAATATCAAATATGATTCACGTACGACGCCGTTTGCAAAAATTATAACATTTTTCAATAGGGTGATTAATTTTATGCCACCCTGTATGTGTATACACATTTGTAGTAGCTGCGTTTTTTTGCGTCTCACGCAAGAGCTGGTTAGGTTAGACAGCACTGAAAACAATAACTGAAACAGGATTGTTGCTGTTTTCAATGCTACCCACCGTAACCAGCTCTTGATCGAGACGCTGATAAACGCACCTAATAATAAATGATAGTCTTCGATAAAATGCAACATAATTTGGTATTATTTTCAATTTGTAACGTTTTGTGAGTATGAGGATTGAAGTTGGTAAAGATTTTATAGACAATCAACATGTATGTGTGCAGAGTCACTAATTCTATAACTCACCCAAATCAGGATGGCTCAAATTAAACCCGGGTGTGTAATCATAGCTGATTGTCTATGGCTGGATTCGAACCAGGGGCAAACACGCTGGATGCTCTACACGCTCAGCTATAAAAACACAATTTTTTGCCTGGATTTAGCCATTTTTGCCGTTCAATAAACATTATCGCACATTATATACAATATCATCACTTTCACCCACAATTCTTGATTTTTATCTTACGACTCAAAAATTTTATTTCACTAGTCTACGCCTGAACGTTGCCTTCATACCAAGTGAAAACTCACATTTATTCAATAAAATCATAAACGATTACACCATAACAACTCATCAACGCACGCTGTATGGTTTTTTTTTTGCAGACATTCATCGTCACGAAAGTAATTTAAAGCCCACGGTATGCAAAGGAGAGCTCGATCGTATTACTAAGTCCCCATTTTCGCATGCCTTCGTTTGTTTCCGTTGACTGTATCAATTTCACGTGAATTTCTTTTGCTTGTTTACCTGCCCGACAAAATATTGTTTCACAAAACAGAGAAGAAAAATTAAATCCATATATACGTACACACAAAATATCATTTTGGCAATATGATGATTTCATTCAATTTACTACAAAATCTACTTTAGAGCGAGGAGCCTCAGTGAAAATAGCGGCATTGCGCGTAGTCTTGGTAGTTCATGCGGAAACACCGAGAACTTTCACTTCTTGAGTGCTTGACTCTGCGGCATGGTCGTTGGAAGGAAGAAGCATGTCGTTAAGTGAGTAAGTAACGAATGCAAATCATTATATGAAAACACAGATATATGTACATAGTCTCCTCCGCAATGTACCAAGTATACATCCGTTTTTGGCGAGATGAAGATGGAGCTTTTGTCCTTGTTTGCTTTTCACGAATATTCGCTCGTTCTTTTATCAAATCCCAGGGGGTATCATAGAAGAGACAGTCCGGGTGCGATGGAGACACCTGAGCCTGACAGCCAACCAGGCAGGCATTCGCTCCATTTTCAAATTTCGCATGTCCTCTTTTTACACACTTCCACACGCTCTTATTCGCGTCGTTATCATTTTGCGACAGTACTGCGTGATGGCAATGACAAATGTAACACACCGAAGTGTTTACATATGAACTTGATGCAGTGTGTTTTATGACAGGATTTTTTTTTTCGAATTCCTTTTAAGAGGAAGGAAATGACGAATTGCAGGCACACAGGAAGGCAAAAGATATTTACATTAAAGGGACGAATTGAATTTTAAAGATTATCTAGATTTTTTCGGTGTTCAGATATTTGCGAGCAGATATTTAAGCTGCGGAGATGCATAAATTTAATCTAGTATGACGTGGTTCGCTGCCACTTTTGGCTGATCTAATCACTCCATCTAACAAATATGCAAAGTAAGAAAAGAAATTTCATAATATGATTCGCAAGTTTTATAATACAGTGCTACACAGCTTACCATAGAGTACGTAGTGTCAGAGGGAATCGTCCGTATTCTTAAAGGGTAAGAATTTAGATAATGTGGGCGGTATTGCTTCAATTTAATTTATAGTAGAATTTAAATTAACTATTACTTTATTTGCGTTTTTTTCCTACGAACATAAAAAGGTTATTGCGCTTAATGTGCAAGAAGGAAAAACTTCCAGTCACTCTGAAATGTACCTTGATATGTATGTATATGTACTGACATTGTATGCCACATCGACTATATTTTTTTCATTTCCCACAGGATCAATTTGTTGTCGAATACTAAAAGTCAACGTTGCAGTTTATTTCGAATCCCGACTATCTCTTCACTCATTCCATTTACTTCTGTACGAACATAATTCACCTGAGCTTTTTCGTAAATAATACGGATGCATCCGCCATTGCCACAAAACGCAAATACCGAGCGTAATAAATTCTTGATCAAGAGTGGTTTGCAAAAAAGGTGCCTCGGAGACGAGCTCTTTTTCAACTGTAACACAATAAATCTCAATTTAAATTCACCACTCTTGCTCACTCTGAAAAAAGGCCAATAATACAACTTACTACTCCTAGTCACAGTTTGTCCTTGTATCTCCTCAACAGAAAAGTCAAAAATCGCAAAGAGAGCAGACGAGAAGTTGTTTACTAGCTAGTGGAATTTGTGTCTTGTTTATAGTATCCACAAAAGCATTCGTGAGTTACATTTCTCTGCTACACTGTTCGTGTTGCCTAATATTGTGATGGCCACTGGCATGTCTTCATTCAAGCTCTGTGACTGCACCATATTTTCAAGTCATTTTAAATGCACCGTTAGTAGGAAGCGCTACTGTAGTTGCGGATGAAAAAAAGCTAAAGTCAGCACAATGTATTTTTCATCATTTGTGGCGTTTACAGGATGTATGCCATTCTAGCGTCGACGAACATTTTCACATCTCTCCTCGTGCGCCACGCCACAACACAATAAATTTGAAGTCAAAAGTTTCAGATTTTGCGAGCGAGAAAAGGACCGACGCTGTCTTTCTGTTAACAGACGGGCATATCCATTTTGCTTATTTTGTCCTGAATCTTTGATTCTTATTCATCGTGGGATGCAGGATGCTATCGCTACAGCTCTGATTTTTCTATTTATTTGACTGCAGCGTTTGCAGTGTTGTGGAAACTCGAAGCAGAGAGTGAGTGGTTCTACAAAGAATAAGGATACTAAAGGAGGTTAAAAATTGTGAGATGTTTATCAGTTGCACGAACTCTGGCAAAAGCTTATCACTTATCAGTAATGAGCCACAGGAAACTTTGGCGGAGACGAGATGTAATATTTTCGGGATGAAAAATGCTCGAAAGTGCAGCGTACATTTTAGAAGGTGGCTGTCAAAAATAAATAAATTCTGGATGCACGATTCATTTAGCGGTCCAATCTGGTAAACATGTGATTTTCGTTGTACAAGTAATAAATCAGATAGTTGTTTATTTATATGGCTATAATTGTTATGATAGAGTACAACTGAAATATGAAATATATATAAATTCTAGTCCACAATATATATAAATTCTAGCACATCAGAACCGCTGGAAAACTAATTTTCGAAGAAATTGTCTTTGAGTGACAAAAAAATGTGGAAAGACGTAATACACTGTTTTGTAGCATCATATCAACCATTCCTTATCCAAAGCAACAAAACTCAACTATAACACAAATGATGAAAATGTTCAGTGCTGGCAACACTTTCCCAACGAAGCAGCAATAAGCTTACCATAACAAGCTCATACTTAAATCAAAAAATTTCAAAGTTTCAACGATTAAACTTTGTTTGAGGCTGCCATCCGAAAAATTTTCAAAACTCGGAAAATTTAAAAATTGGTTTCTTATTTTTATTGCAAATGCTTTGCATATGAGTATGTAATTTGAAGCATCTGTTGGTGCAATATTTACGAAAATGGCTAATGCTGGTTACCCTGTGTTAGCAGCAAAGCAAAATATATACCAAATCTGCTTCACGTTAAGTTAAACCCAACCAGTAAATTTCGTTTCGATTGAATCACTCCACTGGAAGTCAAACGGGTGAAAAGAATGTTAGGGCTACCACCCTCAAAACTTTTCAAATTTTTAAAGCGTTAATATTTGTTGTTAATTTTTATTGCAGGATCATTCCCATTTGCAAATCTAATGGCATAATCGCTCAGTGAAGTAATTTAAAAAAATTACAAAAATTGTCACAGCTGGCAGCCCTTTCATGATTTTTGTACGAAATTCGTACGACATTTGTTTCACATTAAGGTTTATTTACTGCATGAACTTCGTTTTGATTTCATCACTGGACCGGAAGTGATAGGGAAAAAACTTAATTTTGCTGAGCAAATTTGCAAGATTTAGGAGACAAAAATCACCATAGCTGGCAACTCTAGTCTAATTTTTTGGGCAAATTTTTACCAAATGTTGTCTAAAGTAGAACGGATAATCCGGTCGTCAGTTCTCGTGAACAGAACTTTCGAGTGCTGAAAATAGAGGTAATTTGGTGATGGATTGCCGTTCTTGTGCAAATCGGAATTTTAAAAATTTCATTGTGACTTGATGGAAAATAGTTTAGATTTATCAATGATTTGTATTTTTTGTCAAAAATCAAAAAAATTGCAGGAGGGTCAATGATTTGAAGGATTCTTTTCAGGAGCCTGCCGTAGCTACAGGGTTACCCGCACCATTTTGAAAATCCACATGTATTAAATCTTAGTCAACATCAACACGCTCTGCAATTTTCACGATGATCCAATGTTTTTGTCAGAAGTAATGACAAATCAAAATTTGAAAAAAAAATCCTTGCCTACTTTTAGACACGCTGCACCCTGGTGGGAAACTAGAGTTGTGTTTATCCCTAAAGCAGGAAAAGTTTCGCATGTTAAGCAGAAGGACTATCGTCCAATAAGTCTTAACTTTGTCCTGCTTAATCATTCATTTAAAAAATCAATCCTGTGTTGATCTTGCAGTCACAGCCCGGCTATACCAGAGGTAAGTCGGTTGAGACTGCTCTTCACGTCCTCATTGAGCAAGTTGAGAAATCTCTTGCTCTAAAGGAATATACGCTTGCCGCCTTCTTGGACATTGAGGGAGCCTTCAACAACGTAAAATCTAACGCAATTGTTGAGGCACTCTCGTTGCTACACGTGGATGTGCGGCTGATTGCTTGTATTGTGCAGCTTCTCAAAAGTAGAGTGGTAATATCTTTCCTGTGGAATGTCAGCGTAAGACGAGGAGTCTCAGGGTGAGGTCCTCTCTTCCCTGCTGTGGAGCATCACAGTGAATACTCTCCTAATAAAACGACCGTGCTGGCTGCAAAGTGATTGCTTATGCGGACGACATAGCTGTGGCAGTGTCGGGAAAGTATTTATCTACTCTATCGGAGAGGTTAAATCACTCTCTTGACATACTTTCACGTTGGAATCGTGAGTGCGGCTTGAATGTGAATCCTAGCAAAACGGAGCTAGTAATGTTTACAAGGAAGCACAAAGTTCCCTTTTTTGAGTTACACAAATTAAATGGGGTCTCCCTTGAACTGAGCCAGAGGGTCAAGTACTTAGGGCTTATCCTTGACTCGAAGAGCACGGAAGGCTTTCAATGCACTTTCCTGCTGTAAAAGAGCCATTGGTCCGAATTGGGGACTACAGCCTCGTACTCTTGCTTGGCTTTATACTGCTGTGGTTGAGTCAATTCTATTGTTTGGAGTAGCGTTCTGGTGGCAGGCTGCTCTAAAGGCTACCTGCAAACGGCAGCTTGAAGACTGTACTGCTTGTAACTGGAGCGCTCCGATCCACCCCTACTAAGGCAATTTTCGTGCTGCTTCATTGGCTACCAACCAATCTACTTATCTTGCAGCAAGCTAATCTTGCTGCTGTGAGACTAAATTGTATCTCGGTATGGAATAGAACAGAATTCGGCCATGTGAGGATTTTGGCTGAGGGAGTTCCTACTCCAGCGGGTGTTGACTACATCGCTCCGCAATGCCTACTAGATTTAGAGTTCACAACTCGCATTCCTAGTAGGGATGAATGGCGTGATGGCGTCACCATCATGTGTACACCGACGGCTCAAAGCTTAACAATAGAGTCGGGAGTGGTGTATACTCAGATGAGCTGAATCTCAAGCTGTCGCTCCGTCTACCAGACCACTGTAGTGTGTTTCAAGCAGAGGTGTAAAAGCCTTGAGCTCTGCTTTATCGTTTTCCGCAAAAATCAAAAAGTTTTTAGCAGAGTGGAGAGGAGGAATGTGCCGGGGGATTTTTGAAAGATTTCCGAAGGTTCTACATATTCTTGGAGCCTATTTCTTACGTGCTCCAAATTGAATTCCAGCGCTGGTTTTTTAATTTGACAACGCTAAGCGTATCTGATTGTTTAATACGCTAAAACATTTTCTAACAATTGGATTAAGTGTGCGTTGTCATTGACGGCGCGTGGCATTACGGTGGGAGATTAGCACGTTTATTTGAGGGCTGCTGAATGAGCTCAGGTGTTCTAGAAGACACTTTGCAGTGGACGTGTCTCTTGTCTCTCAGATTTTGTCAAGAAAATCGGAAATCAAAGTTTCTAAATGCTGCTTACATTTGATTTTAGACAGGTTCAAATCTAATAAGTTAATTTGACTATGTAGTAATCAGATACAGCGATGTAGTTGAATCGTTTCCAGGTGATTCATCCTGGGTGACGTGATTCTTTTAGTCTAATCTACGTGATTCTTCAGGTGTTTGTGACGAGGGGCTGTTATATATTAGGCAGTTGGTCTTGCGACATCATTTAAAAAATAAAATGCCCGATTTAGCTTTAATCCACCGTATATATTCTTTGCACTGGCTTGGCACTCTGGACCTTCTCACCTTTGCGCGTGGTAACGACAGATTGAAATGTGCTCGTGGCCGACTTGTCACGGACGGTAAATAAGGATAAAAAAAAAAAAAAGATCTCCATCGTCCTCTAAAAGTGAGAACGATGGAGATTGGGCAATAACCGCAATATATGAGTTTGTTTTAGTAAGATTAGGTGAATTAATTAGATATTGCATTCACGAATTTAATTTGAGTTAGATTAAGTTAGTTCACAGTTCCCGATTGTAACTTAATTATGATTTAGTTAGTTGAGTAACACAAATCATGCTGACGGAGCATGCGATGAACGACACATAACTAAAACAAACGTTTAAGCGACGCACAACGCAGTTGAACATCGACACATTGAACAATAGAACGACACGACTAAATTGAATCCATAAACAACACCATAGCCATCAACGGCAATGACCAAATCGCGATGCTACGTAAAATGCCAGAATATCGACGAGATATCCCGAGTCAGATCATTATGCCACAAAAACATACATCCGGCAGAGCAACGTATGGGCCTAGCCGTCAATGTCGACGACACCAGACCTAGGCCAACATTTGACCTACATACGATGGATACCGAGCGGTTGACGAATTGCCGATTTCCTAACTCAAAGCCATCAGATCGAAAGGCGATGGAAGCAAACGCTATGTTGATGGTATAGTGGACCCGAGATGCGGAGGGTAGTTGAGATACGGGAAAGGAAACCGAGATTAGGAGGATATCCACATACGGGTCGGGGCACTTGCACATACGAAACTTGCGGCACGCACGAATTTCTATATGGAAGGTCGGCACGAATTATCACTTTAACGCGACCGGGTTCTCATCTGATAGCGATCAGATGGAAGAAAACTGGGAGGATTGCGGATCTGTTTTTGCCGAAGCCGAGAAAGTAACTCTAAAAACTCTTACTCACCTGAAAATGTAGCGAAAGGCTGCGAGCACCACCAGTTTGATTGCCGACAACACAATTTATATAAACAAATGTTGACAGGTCGGAATGTCACGAAGGGGAGAACGTCAGTTAAGATGTTCCAAAATCGGACCGTCCCGAATTGGATCGCGTGGTGAAATAGAAACTCAACACCCGGTTAGAGGGGAATGAACTCTGTTGAGTTCAATCAACGGAATTTGAAAATCCCGCTGCCGCCAAAAGTCTTCCTGGGCACCGGGAAGCGAAAAATCGCCCTCTTTTTGAATTGGACCCGGTAAGCGTATAGACGTGGATCGATCGAATCTGGCCAGGAGTTAATAGGATCTTTTTATTTCATGATCGTCGGAGGATTGCTAACAAGTGCCGGTAGCAGGGTTGAATACGATGAAAAATTGAAGACGGGTACGAGTAGCTGGTATAGTGGCGGATCGGAAGACAGAAGTGTGGCTAGCGAGAAAAGCTAAGGAAATCAACGAAAACGACGTAGCAGAGTGTGTCGGTGTCGGGATATATCATCAAGGATGCGCATGCAACAAGCTTCGACTCCAGCAGGGCCCCAACGAGGGATTGATCAGGTTAATATACTTTAATTATTGTTATTAGATAGATATATAGATATTTGCGAATTAGGAGTAGTTTAAGTTACTCATTCAGGATTAGTTGAGTGATACGCGTATAGGTCGTAGTTAAATAAGTCTATAGTTGAATTTGGCGCCAATAGAATTTAGGTGTTGGTCGAATTGTATTTTGTTAACCGACCGAAAGTGAATTAAATGTGCAGTGTTTGTAAAAGATAAACTCGGTGTTTGCATTTTCGCGGGAAAATTTACAGATGTTGATCGGTTGATCTTTCTTTTCGTACATTACGTGGTGTTGCTTAACGGGACCCGTCACTCTCTTCTCGCTTCAGGGCGACGGTAGCGAGGCAGTTCTTCGAAATAGAAGCGAGTGGCGCCCACCCGCGACCTTTTCTTCGCGAGCAGAAGCCGCCCGAAGACTGCCGCCCTTGCGCCCTAATTAGGAAAGCAGGGTTTTTAGTGCGCGTTAGCAATAACGGTGACAGACTCCAGGTAAACATTATTTCAATACTTTTGTGTGAATTCTGACATGGTCTCGCTGCTTTTTATAGATAGCTATACGATCGTTTTAGTGACTATACATTTAGTGACTATGCAAGTTCGAACCCAACAACATCGACTCTTCCAGAAAAACCAACAAATGGAACACTAAAACTTGTAAGTAAGGCTCCTCCAATCTTACCTCTGTTTCTAAACTAAAAGATTAGAAGGATTCTATGGTGAAGTGCAAAGTGGAGAATTAGCTGAAAGCTTTGCTTCACTGTTATCAGATGGAGAATTTTCAGGAAGCCTACTCTACCGTCCACAGGAGCCTTTCCCTTAATTCTATCCAAGGACAAGAAGCTCTGGCAATCGCATCTTCTCCCCTGTTTTGGTCCCTCGCAGTGCTAAGGCAACGAAGCTGAGCACTAATGAAAGGAAGAATTCCGATTACGAATTGAGCCGACATTGGAAATCGCTGCAGGTACTTCCGGTGCCACCACAACTGCGGGTACCCTATCCCATATTAGATATGCTCGGACATATAAAATCGGAATGAACGCCTCCTAAATTCTCAAGCCTTGTTCTTGTAGTAAAGTGTAGACTGGCCTGGCAGGAAGCTATGTTGTTCTTTGTCCATGATCTTTCATAATTGTATCGTGAAAGCTTCAAGAACCTTGCAGAAAAATCGAAGACGAGAAATATGCTGACAATTTGCTGGATAATGATGCCTCGCTTGTTTAGGGTATTGGATGGATTAGCTTTTGTTTCCAAATAGAATAGGAACATGCTGCAGATGGGCCTGTGTTATAAATGATATACTAAGGAATGCTTCATTTTCAAAAATATGGATGAAACTCTATCAAAGGTTCAGAGTTATCTGAGTCTCATTTATTATTGCTATGACTATTATGGGAGTAATACAAGAAAGAGAGCATGGAAGTGCTGAAATAGGAGAACCGGTCGATGGCAATTGCTTGAGCATGGGTTTGGTGATTAGATCAATGCCTGGACATTTTCTCGAGCAAGTTTTTTCATTGATAATGTTTTGGACTTTATCAGTCGAAGTTTTGATGGGCTGTATCATCTATGTTGAATTCGGAAGGTAGATCCTGTGCTATCGTGTTTAAAAGTGTGAAAATTTGCTCCAAGTGAGCTGCGAACGTAGCGTTCTCTTCGTCGTTTCTGTTCCAGCCATCGATCGGGAGCTCGAAGTCAAGTTTCCCTAATGCTTGATTTGTTGACTTTTTTAATTGCCTTCCATAGCGAAAAGTCAACATTGTTGTTGGAAGTGAAACTATGCAAGAATGACTGAAGTTTCAACTCACTGTGTTCTGTTAGTGCCATCGTGACCTTTCTAGAAGCTTGTGCTAAGCTGAACATTTGTTTGAGGTGATCTGTGCAGATGTAACTGTGCATGCCCATATTTTGTTCTGGACTATATTTCGAATTAAAAAAAGATTAATGAAATGTGTTTGTCTTTTGGTGCTGCGTTAGTAACTGCATTTCTGAAAATATCATCGAATATATGAACTGTGTAATTGATGTCGTCTGCGAAACTAAGCGATACATTTAAGGAGATTTAGTTACTAAGGTGTCTCCTGAAGGCGTCTCAGCTGATTTTATTACATATTGTGCGTCTACGCCTAGTGAAGTTCGACTCAATATCCAGTGAAATAATGACAGGAGAGTTGTCTGACGAAATGTTGAAAATTGTATCTGCTAATGCGAAGCGAAGTTACTTCCCTTCAATGAGGTGCGCAAGCTTATTAATTTCTGCCGGTCAATGCGTTGCTCCAGGCCGCAAGTTTGAAGATTTTTATAGAGCCCCTTACCTCCAGTAGCTATGAATAGAGTACCCCTAAACGTGTGACTATCATTGAAGCTCATACTTGTGAACTGGTTGAAATTAAAAAAGCCAAATTGTAATTTCTTCTCGTTGTTAACGCTGCCACTTTATACTTCGTTTTTCTTTCATTTCTGTACAATCCTATATTTACATCTGCTGAATTTTCATTACATAGGCCAAACTTATTAGATTTTATATAGATGTATACAATATCAATAAAATCGACTCAATTCAGATTCAAGTACATATAACAAACTAAGTATAGCAAGTAGAATCTATTATACAAGAAATTCCACGTTGGGCGTCATTTGAATATCACCATGCTTTTTGTTGAAAATAACTTCTCATACAAAATACCAACACACTACACCATCCCTTTGCCATATACCTTCTCAAAGCCTTCATTTCCAGCCATCGCCAACAAGCCATTACATTTCGAAATTAAATTTCCAATCGAATACACTCTTCTTCGCCGTTTCATTCGTCGGAAAAAAAGTGAAATTCGTCGATACTTGAGAAAATAATTAACCAGAAAAATTATTCGAGCGTTTACAACAGATCTTCAGCCAAAACACAATGACCTTGTCAAGTTGATTTTTCGAAGAAAACGAAAATTACTCAATATGGTTGCTAACATACCATCTGAAGGAGAAGAAAACAGTAAAGAACTAGTATAGCTTGAGGGCGATTACCAGTCATCAATTTATGTATACATCCACTAGAGGCTGATTCTCATACTCAGACGAAGCAAAGAAGCCTTCAAGTTCAGTCATCTTACGTTTTTGTTCTTTTTCTTTTCGTCACAACATGTCCGCGACGGATTTTCGATTTTCTTCGCACAATGTGCTTCCACGGGCAGAACGTATTCATCCGAGGCCAGTGCGATTCAGTCATAGTTGATTGGTTTGATGGGGCTTGTTCTTGTTGTTTTGGCCATCGTATTTGTTCGTTGTTTCACCGTTATTTCAGTACTGCGTACATTTCGACGGATGTGTAAGCTTAGATATCGCAATGAGAAAATGAAGCTCATCTTAAATATGATCCGAGCATCAACGATAATCTCGCTTAATGCCAGCTACTTTATCACAGTAATCGCAGTGTGTACGACTACTGTTAGTTGTGTGAAAAATCGTCGTGTCATGCTTTCACTTGCAGATGTAAGTATGTACAACACTGCTTTGGTGTCTTTAATCGTTCTTTGTGCATATGTACATATATAAAGCGAAGAAGTTGATTGAAACGAATGGCTGCCAGACGACAGCGACGAGGTGTCGAGTGGCAATGTAAATATTTAAGTAAACGTACTTAAGCTCATGTATGAATATCGCTCATAATAATCGGTGTCTCACTTACTCGCACTCTACTCAATTGCATTCACGAAGATATGCGACTGGACAAATATGTGATCTAAAGATGTTTGTTTGCAGCGATAAAATTGAAGATCGTTGTTTTGCATTTGCCAATTCACACTAAGAGGCCACTCAAAATATTGGATAAGGTTAATAACATCGAGTATGTATTTATTTACCTTGGGTCTTCTATTTCGGCCGGCAAGGTGTTTAATAGGCCTTAAAAGAAGGTCTTCGATTGCAAAGAAAAGTCCTTAGGTGAGAGCTTTGTTGCGAGGATATATTGCTTCCTGATCTATAAACCATTCATGTAAAGCCAGCTTCCTGATGATAAGCGTAATATGAAAACATCAGCATAATAGGCTAGGCAACGTTCAAACGTGCCTATCGACCCTGAAGTTAGCAATGGTCAAGTACTATTTATTCACAATGCGAAACGAAAGGCCTTGAAGAGTGTTCCGACCAAATCACGCAAAACTTCATCATCCAAACCTATTCTCGTTCTGACGTACGTCGAACATAAATCAGTGCCTGCCTTCTTACCATCCTTACCGCGACTACGCCAGCACTCTTTTGTTACATTTTGAAGTTTACAATATCACCACCAGTAGAAGCATGTATGTTACATTACTCCACACCTAAATAGCGCTCGCACTTATCTACATCGAGGGAATCGAGTGTATCTTAGCGCTTTTGCTCGAAATCCTTCTAATCTGTAGATATGCTGGTGTCGAGCTTATCTGGAAGCAATATCTACACTTTATGTGTGCTCATATTTCCATATTTTCCTTACAAATATCCGCAACATTGTTGGTGGCTATGAATCGATAGTGGAATTGTATACAGTGCACTGCACACATAGTGAAGGTTCCCAGTGAATATCCTTACGAAACAACATAATTCGTGTTTGGTGTGAAACACATGAATGTATAAATACTTGGAAAGTTGTAGGTTAGATAAAGCTTATTCCTGAGCGAATAGAGCGGAGTACGACCGCTCTGCATTGTCTGACATGAAATTTGTGTTTCAAAGGAAGCTTCCTGCAGGGCGTGCATCTAAATTAAATGTTCTTTGTGTGTGGAAGTAGTAATTGCATGCTTGGTGTACTTGTATTTATGGTTGAAATACTTTTGCATATTTGGTTTCTTGGTAGCTATAGTTCTTGGTATTATTTCTCACTATGTCGTATTTCCAAATGTGTAACGTAGTGTGAGATCACTTTACTTTTACTTTCATTATTTCATGTGAAACATAAATGTGTTTTTCCTGGCCTTATACATTTTTTCCTCATAGTTGTTTGTTTTGTTTTTATTCTTTATAGTTGCAATTCTTCGCCCAAAACCACAAATTTAAGAGTTGAATAAACCCCTCGAGTCAAATATTTTTGGTATTGTTAACTTCTCTGCTTATTAGTGTCAAAAAAGTGAAGAAAGTACAATTTAAGTTGGAAGAATGCACATTTTTAGATGTTGCTTGCTTGAAAGGGTCTAGCTAGGGGCTGAAGCTAATAAAGAACTTCATTCCCAAACTTAAAATCAACGTTAATACGAGTGAAGCTCGGTGCGCGGTCCCTCTTTCGACCCTGAATTCGAACTAGCCAGTGCTCTACCTACTGAACTACACTAACTTATACCTAGACCCGACAAGGGTAGTCGTGGGGCTACTTTATTTGGTTCAAAACCCTTCTTAGTAGAACCTTCGATTCTCTCCAAAGCTAGAATACCGCTATTGAATGAGAGAGTTTGTTAGCGATACTGATCCGTTGAACTCATACCACCCCCTTACGGTACCCACAGCAGATGTACCTTATTGAACCTAGCGACAGAGCTCAATCGTGCCTGGCATTCATGTACAATTTTCTGGATTATCAAGCAGCGCCGCTTTTCTAACGAATAGTTTGGACTTGATATTACATCATCCGGACGTTTTAGGATGTCCAGATTAGCTGATTGGCTCTTCTCCAAGACCTTGCACAACTTCAATGTCGCCTATGCTTCTTCTAGTCCCTTACAGAGAGATTTGAGTGGTTCTCTCTTGGAGATCGTCATGGAATTTTTATAAGTTCTTTGTGAGATTCTGCCGGCAAATCAGCCGTCCTCTGTGATCCTTACAAGCCCGATTGAGAATTAATATTTGCTCTGAAAATTCTTATGTATATATAGAGTGTTTCGTAAATAAGTGCACTGCTATATGCCATCGCAAGAAAAAAATTGTAGGGGCTATTTGCCAAATGGAACTTCGTTTGGGAGGAAGAGGGGATCAAATGATTTTATATTTTTTTAAGATCTGCTCTTTTTCATCCGTTGCGTCTGTAATATACATTCTAAGGCAGACAATCAGGTGTCGTTTGGTAGAGAATCACTTTGCCTTTCCAATTATTTGCAGACAATTTCCCTACCCCTTTCTCATCAAAAGCTACACGGTTTCAAAGTTAACAAATAATATTATTGATATTTTCCAAATTTCACTAAATTTCCCGCCAAAATCCCATAGAATGGCACATTTTTGTTTTAAGATTTAGATTAAAATGTCACCTTTAATTTGATACCTAAATGTC